>JAQNBH010000007.1:32722891-32817393 GCA_028752905.1 Cladorhizidae sp. MBARI D1340-BT2 | reverse complement strand
TTGTTCACCTTGGTGACACTATTGTGAATACGACTGTACATGCAAAGATGATAGGAACTGTCCTAAGGAAGGAAGGTATATATGCTAAATACAGGAATGATTAATCTTTACATACAATAAAACTCATAAAAACAAATGATTTCTTGATTACTAATTTAAAATTATTTCTCGACATTTCTGCTAATGTTCTAGCCTTCATCAGGTAATTACTGATGAATGCTATGGCACTATATAGCAGAAACATCAAGAGAAAATTATAAGTTGATTTTGAAGATAGTCCTTCATTATACTGTCAGCTAAGAGTCCATTGAGAGATTATCATAAAATACTGGAGATAAGCTTTGACTGAATTTTTATGTTACTTTTCCAAGATCATAAATTATGTCAACTCATGCATGTCCTGAATGTGTACAAAAATAGAAAATTATAATTTATAATTTCTCAAATCGTTCTCTGAATCTACAATCTTACTTTTATACAGATCTGTGCTTGCATTTTGGTGACAAGCATGAAAATGCCAAAGTCTGCCAATCCAACCTTAATTGTTTTCTGAACAACTCTTGTGAAACTCCTAAACAAGGTACAGATAAAGTGGTAGTATTTATGTATTAAATTTTGTTATTATTATTATAATTTGGGGGTGTGGGGTAATTTGGGGGTGTGGGGATTGGGTGGGGAAGCAGCAGGTGAGTGCAGGTCTATGCTGACTTTTTATATTTCCACTAAATACAGAAAGTTTCTGTCTGAATCGCTCTCATGGTATTTTTTAACAATAATGTTAGTGGGATCTTTTTTGTGTGCAGTGTGCCAAAATAATACGCTGAAGGCACCACCTGCACTGTAGAGGGCTGCACTTGCAAGACAGGCTATATTGATCTAGATTGTTGCAAGTGTGACTTGGCCAAGGACTTTTTTAAAGTTGAAGATGAAAGCTGCAAAAGTTAGTTGTAAATGTGTACCTACTTAAATGAGGTGGTGTGTATAATAGAAGTGCCAAGATTATCTCCAGGAAGTTACTGAAGTTCATAATAATTACTGACAATACGTACATATGTCGTTTGCATGGTTACCAATCAGTTTGTCTTCTTGCAACAAAATCATTAACTGTTTGTTTCTATCCTCTCCAACCAGGCCTAACCATTATGTATTTTATACTGAATATTTAAGGAGTGGTACCTGTGCATATATACACTGCATATATTACAATTATATTGATTTATCTTGTAGAACTTTGTCGTAGTAAGTGTAAACCTCCCCCAAGCAATCGTGGATGCAGTGAGTGTCATCCAGGTTACCAAGAACCAACTTGCTGTGAATGCAAACCGGGATACCTGGAAATTGATGGAAGTTGTCAAAGTATGTTAGCTACACTGTGATAATCATACAATAATATAGATACTCGTATGAAGAGATCATTGGAATCTATAATGCTATCATGATTATGGACAACTAAGAGAATGCAATCAGAATCACTAAACAGAAGCTGAAATGTTAGAGAGTAGTATGAGAGAGAGACCAGTGATAGATCTGCATATTTTGGGGGTTTATGATTTTATGAATGTGATTTAAAAGCCAAGAAAACTTAAAAAGCTAGAGGTTTACAAATACATATATTTATATATTGTACAGCACATACACGGAAAATCAAATACTGCCATATAATATTCTCAACTTAATATACCTACTGAAATAATTTGCTATAGTCACGTAATTAGTTTCTACCCGATAATTAACTAGTGGTTATCTTTGCAGCTCTACTATGCATACACATGGTCATTAACTATATACCATTTGCCAAGAATTGTGGTAAAATTTCCAATACAACAGAAGCTGTTTGTTTAGATGAGGGAGCAGTTAATCAATTTATTGACAGGAGCAAAGGAACTAGTAGGATGGCAACAGTCCTGACTGACTGACTATGGACCGTCCATCATTATTCTTATGAGTATAGAATAAATACTCATTGTGAAATATGGAGAGTCATTTCAATCACATGCTGTATTTTTACTAACTTTCAGTTCGTCAAAATATGGGCAAATGTTCGTTGATTACTCATCATATTCCACTCTGACCCATGTAAGAATTAATATATATAGCTCGCACAAGACTAAAATGTCTTTTAAAAATATTGGATTGACTAGTCAGTAAGGAAGTTAAGATGGAATTTACTCAATGTAGACAAAGATTTATAGGACCATGTATAATAAACTCCAAATATAGTACCTATTAGTGTTATTATATTACTCTTCATTAGTTTATAATGTGGATGATACCTAAATCACTTCCTATAGTATAAGGCCATAGAGTCTAGTGGCTATTGATAGATCAGAATGCAGTTACACTTTTTTCACCAATAGTAGTAGTGAAAAAAGAAGAATTGCAACTCTAATTTTACACTAATAAGCTGGTGTAAAGCATATTAATATGTGATCAATTCTGAAGTGTAGTAGCTCACTAATGTTATGTTGGTATTTAACCTGAAAGATTTTGTTTATTCACCCATTCTTGACTTGTTTGCAAATAACTCACCTGGGCCTATACAATACAGTGAGTGAGCCACATCGATTTCAAGAGCTGGTATCATATGGTATCATCATGTGACAGCATAGTTTGTAGTTAAACTTGGTATTAAATACAATATGTAATGTAGTGGGGATGGCAAAACATTCAAGGTGAGCTGAGTACAACAGTTGTTATTATAAGTGGTCAAATTTCAATACAGCTACATATACTTATAGTTGTTGTTCGTTTATTTGTACTGAAATTGATGGAAACTCATTGAGGAAGACGGGGTAGATTAGGGGGGGGGGGGGTTAGAAGGGGGCAATAGTCAAGTAATTATTAAGGGATGATGAACATATAGCTATGTAGACATGAATAATGGTGATGTTATATTGCAAAACTTTTCTGGTAGGCTTGCATGATATATTAGATGTATTATAATTATGTATAACATATGCCCAAACATATGCCCGGTTAAAAAAAAAAATCTTTGGGAGTTTGCAATTCCAAAGTCTAATCTATAAATATGACTGAAATACATGCATACTATATTAAACCTCACACAGGAAGCCCATTAGAAACTTAGCAGCTAATTTGTGAGAGTTTGTCTTCTGTGGGTTTGCTTCTTTGTGGAACCAAGCGTTGGGGCAATTAGGAAAAATAATTGATAATATGTGATATTTGAACAAATAATATAATAGATTTTACTCCTTCTTGGTACTTTGCAAAATCTTTACACCCAAGGAAACCCTGTTAAGCAATCAAGTACTTACCTGACCAGGAAACAGCTAATACGCACGTTTTTAGCACTAAAATAACATAGCAGCTGTCCCTTGTGCAGCTTTAAGTCTTAACTGCCTCTTTAGAAGATCAACATCCTGCCTAACATCCCCTCTGTGTGGTATCTTCCATTTTAGCTGTTGTTAATAGACATGGACACTTACACTCATTTCTTGAACACAATCATGTTTAATTGTACTATATACAGTAATAACTACTCCACATATCCACTTAACCAAACAGGGTTGGGTTTGATAGGTATGAAGGTCTACTGAACATCTTTATTCAATTTGTGAACAATTTGTGAACATTTGCCAATTTCTTTTTCTCCCAGTGGTTGAATGCATTGATCGACAGGATGTAATCTTTTTGCTCGATCATTCCAAAGCAAGCGATAATACGAACCTTTGGAGAGCAAGTTACTTAGTGAACTTCATAATAGCCACCCTACTAAATCAAACGAATGACCTCAAGATCTCAGTCGCACTATTTGCATCTGATAGGAACCAAAAAGAGCTGTTTAATTACACAAGTTTGGCGCAATTATTGCTTAAAGAGCAATGTCTGAAAATTTCTCAAGACATTGAGAACAAGGTCTTCATGAGCAGGCCTATAAGCACGTACTCATATGTAACTTTGAACCGGATTAAAGAAGCACAACTTGTGAGTAGTGGTGCAAGACCTACCACCATTATTACACTGATTTCAACCACATCTGGAGACGATATTTCGTATGTTGTTCAAGAAATTAAAAAAACAATTTCAGCAATAACAAAGCACAGAACAGGACCAGTGAGGTACTTTTCTGTTGCTATTCCTAACCCAAGTGCTAAGTCTTTGAGCACAGGGATGGAAAATGAAGCCATTGCACTTGCTAATAACAAGAGGAATCAGGTTAGTTTTGGATCCAACTGGAACGAAACATTTACTAATCTGACTAACAACCTTCACAACCAAGGAATTTTGTGTCATCGCCAAAGTAAGTAAAATACACACACAACACAGTATCATCTGTTCAATAATAACTCCATTGTTAACTGATTCTCCACCTACTTATTACAATACTAACCTCAGCTACTCCATCTGCATACATTTTATTCAAACATGTAGCTACAGATAATATAGCTGAATGCAGTGGAATTTGTTATGTTTAGTTATGTGTACTATATATGACACACAGCTATAAATAGTCAGGGCCTGTCAACAAGTTGTTTGCTGACTCTAGGACTTGCACATGACATTGTATTTAGTTGGTCATTTATACATCACAACTACATTTTATAGCACACTGTGAAAGAGTGCCATAATATTGAGACACACACCTTGGGGTCAAAAAAGACATTATTCCTATTCTAGAGTAAGTTTAATTAAATTGCTCTTTTTCCATTGCAGAGACTTCCATCCTCGAATTTTTAAACAAAAAAACAACAAAAACCTTACTTGCTGAATACTCAACTTGCGTGTATTTTAGAAACATTATGGCAGATGAAAATAATGCATGTGTGAGGAAGACAAAGCCAAACAAAGAGTTGGACTTCGGTGGAATCTGTAACATTACAAGTAAGTGCTAACCTCTAATATAAATATATATAGCTATATCATTTTTATCATGAACAATATATGAACATTTGCAGTCTTGGAATTTTACAAATCCATTCATAGCAACCATACACTTCTAGACAATGTAGAATCAGCAACCAGCTCTAATTATAAGTAATAATTATAAGAACCATCATAATATTGGCCCAAAAGAAAGATCATGTTGGCCTTCCATAGGCCTTGGAAAATGTTGCTAACAAATTCAGCCAGGATGGAGGTGGAAATATGGTAGGGAATAGGGTCACTTGAACATCAAGAATGATGCTGGAAAAAGAGATCGACGAGAAAAATATCTATATAAAAATCCAGATTATCATAGTATTTAGCTACCTAGGATCATAACAATGTTTGTTATTTAACATAGTTGAGCAAAATCGACACATTGAAATTTAAAAAATGATATATATATATATATATATAGGATGAGAGGGAAAATGGAAGAATAAAAGGATATGTTTACATAAATTATAGCTAATTAGTAATAATAATTGCAGTGTTGGTGCAATGGTATTGTGAAAGTTTAATTTTTGATTTTCACTACCATTTCTACTCTCTTTATCCCAACCTATCTGCAGAAAGCACCAGTGTTGAAAGTAAATTAATTGATGATTTACAGGAATAGCTGGATTGATTCAATTGAAGCAAGGAGGACAAAACTTGGAATGAACAGAATGCATGGCTAGTGCTGTATTGCTTTAACTATAATAATACATATTTTAGAATATAAACTGTAGATTGTGTAGAGAAGATTGTATTAAACTGCTGAACATAGAATTATAAATAAGACTTAGATGATCATTGTCTGTTATATTAAAATCTGTAAGCCACTGTTTTGAAAGGAAATGGTTTCAAAATGGTCATTGAATCTTCTTAAGGGGGAATTGTGTAGTTCATAAGCCACATATATAGCTACTGCTCTTTATGCTGTATAATTTTGTGTATTGGATTCTGACATGACCATAATTATGACAAAACTAATAATCCCTCAAAATATCTTTCTGGATGGTACTTCTGCGTATATGATAATCTTATGTATGTGTCTTCACTCTTGATCTACCTTCACTATAAGCCCCAAAACATGTTAACTATAATATTAATATTTATTAAAATTTAAACCACAACACTGATACCATTCAAAATTGAGTATAATTACATATTTGGGCATGTTTATAAGGTATTTTTGTTGGACTTTTTTTTTTGGTGGTATATTATAATTTTCTCCCGATTGGTCAGCTATTACTTCCTGACCTGTTCTATAGTTGGTCATTACCATTTAGAGTTAGCATAGAGGATCAGCCATGGCTTCCCTCAAAATCTAAGTAACACAATCTTCTCAAAGCAAACTTTAGAGAATCTAAGATTACTCTCCTTATATAAGGGGGGGAAGAGGACTGGTATCGCATAGTCCCATATAAAGTACCATATCTTTGCTCGCATTCACTCTTGTTTCACGATTTATATATCAAATTATAGCTTGCAATCTGTGTGGGTTTCTAATGGCAATTCTCTTTTGTAATTTTGTTTCACCCTCTACTTCTTTCCTTCCTCAATACATATATCCTCTTCGAGTGCGGACCGTAAACCACGTTTCCAACGACTTTTGCGAGGCTCTTATTCGTCGATCATAAAGAGTAGATACTTAAAAACTAGTCTTGAAATTTTGAAAAATAATTTTTTGTTGGATTTTATGAACACAGCTTTATGACATCACGTTACATTTTTATCTCTAGATCTTTTTTTTAGTGATCCTCTCAAACAAAAACTCACGGTGAAGTAGTAGAATATAAATAATAATTATATATTATAAAAGGATAAAAATTAATTATATATTACAAAAAGATAAAAAATATTCAAGTTATCACTTCTAAGATATAGCTACCCATATTTCCACTGCCAGAAACAACCCATTCATTACTATACACAAAATGTTGAATGCAACATATTGACTTTCACTTTACTCTATTTTTCAGCAAAAACCGTGTCCAAATATTAAAATATACATCAGACTTGTTTTCATAATTATGTTGCCTTAATAATATTGAATTAGCAAACATAAACACATCATAATTTGCAGGGGCTTCCATGCCCAGGTGCATCCATCGTCATCGCCACACACGTCTTCACTCGTCCTCCAGTAATCCCTGCAAGCTTGACAATACAAAGCAAAACGCACATAAACTAAATAGAACACTCAAGGTCATGTTAGCTCGACTATCTTTTAGACATAATCATACCAAAGCCAACCTTCCTCCCAACATTGAAGCTCACCACACCTAAATTGACGGCACGTCAGATACTTGTTGCACTCGTATGCTCCGTCTTATCCACTCAACTCCACACTACAGATTTAAAACTTTCATTTTGATTCTGTGTGTAGCCGCCGAAACACTAGTGCAAAAGATCCTCATCCTCACTTTTAGTGCAGGCTCAACTCAAAATGCCTGTAGGACAATACTCATGTTGGGAATGTTCTGCAGTAATTTTTTGGCTTAAATAATCCCGTCTAGGTTGTCCTCCATATTTTGTAATTGCTCTCACATAGCTAGTAGGTTCGCGTTTCAATTATAGATAGGTGACTAATCCCCATAGCACCACCCAAAGTTACATGCTTGCCATTGTCATCAACAGCACCTTTTAATGCATGTCTCAAAATGCTTTAAAAATGCTTACTAACATGACTTATAGCTACATTCTATCTTCTCTAGTTCAAAAGTAGGACCATAAAGCTTGACAAACATTTAGTATCCCCATCACTAATTATGTGTGTGTACCAATACTGAATGCCCAAAACGTTTTTTCCCCCTACAACTTCCATGGAACTAGAGCATCCTTCAAAAATGGCTTACCTTGTGACCCTCAAACCATTCTTTGTAACTTGCCTCCGTCTCATCTTCAGGTATTCGCATGAAAGCTTGACAGAACTTAGGCATATGACCTAAAACTTCTCCAGTGTCCCAAGCAGATTTGTGGCCCTGTCTATGCCATGCGCCATCAACAGTAACACTAACATTAATGATATCTTCATGCCCAACCCCAGTAACCTATGAGCGGCATCCAACATAATAATTTGTGTGACTGCATTTGGGTCATTCCGTATTGTCTTGGTATATATTCCCAAAAAAGCAAAACAGAATGGTGAAACTAAGAGGGGGAAACATATCCATGACTGCAGTGATCTCATCCAGACCAGAATGACTAATTCCAGCAATGCAAGCACCCAGTACTGACTGGCTGTTCAAAGTATGGGCTTCTACATGTACAGGGTTTGAGATCTCTTTAATGTTACCACAACTTGAACAAAAAGTTAAACTATGGCACACTATGCCTGCCCTACGGGAAATTTTTCCCTTCAGTTGTAAAGGAGCTTGGTTACACATTGAACACACTTATTACTACTTTCTATGATCTGTCTAAGCTTTATCTAAGTCATTACCCTTACCTAGTTCTCCCACAACACCCCTCTAGTCGTAAGAGGTAGAGCTTAGGTAGATCCTGTAGCAACACCCCAGAAGAAGCTGACGAACCAAGAGAGCAAACTTCTTCCTAGTCAGGGTCACCACTGGAACTGGCCTTTATTCAGACATTTTCTATTGATTGCAAGGTAAGTGAAGGTTCACAGAAGGCGCTATACCACCTACAGGATCCAAGAGACTCACTAACGAAGGAAGGAAACAGCATGTAACTTTTTAAGATAACATTAAAACTTGCCTGACGCCGGCTACTGTAACAGGCTCAACAACAGCCGCTAGCAGAGGTTTTCTTCTAGTCTTTCTCACTCTTCTTCACTACTTGGCGTTCGTTGGGTGTATAAAATATTTCTCCAGTCACCGCCTTCGCAGCAATTGGTAAGTGATTAAAAAAACTTGTTCGGGTGCACCCCAATTCATTGCTGGTATGTTGGCGATCATCGGCGACCGCCCGGTTAGACTAGGGAAGAACCTCTTTCGAACGTGAAGTGAAATGAAATGAAATGAACAATATGCACTGTATAAATATGGCTATATCTTCTGATAGAAGTATTCCCTTGCTCTAAAACATGAAACTCAACCTGCAGACACAACACTTTTGGGCAGAAAAAAACTTTTTGAAAAAAATTACGTTTTAAGACCTCTCCCCCCCCCCCCCCCCCACCTTTTCTGACCTTTTTAATATCTTCCTATTGTACATTACTCAGTCAGTATATTATTATTGTTGTGGTTTTTGATTTTGTTATTTGAGTCATTTCCTTGGAAAATGCTTCCTTTGAGGACTGGCTATTTTATTTGTGAACATGCAATGCAGTAACCTGGAAGAGGCAGGTCCAGTCTAGCACAACACCCACACATATAATTGTACAATCATATACAATGCTAACATAAACACAATAAAATACAGAGTATCAAATATAATTATGTAGAAAAATAGTCTGATTTTGAGTTTGCTTTTAAGGGGGGACAGTTGCATTTTTTATATTTGTTTTACTTATGGTTACAACTTTAGAGCTCCGTAGATTCTGCAAACTTCATGGTATGGACTTGGTATATATATATATATATATAAAGATAGGTCTCTCTGTGTGCTCTCTTTTAATACTAAAATATATTTCAACTATAGGCAAGTTACTAGACCTAAAGTGGAGGGACCTCAAAACCTGAATGCCTGGCTAAGTGCTAAAGATTTGAAATTGGTACCAGTGGTTAGACTCTTGAGGAAGCCCTAGCCTATTCAATGACTGGCATTAAAATGTACAAGCGCGTGGGTGGAAAATGAAATTGATTTTCCACCCGCACGCTTAATTAACGCATATCTTGTGAAATGCCAAAAACTTATAGTGCAAGTGCATAATGATTTATTAACTAATGTTGATGTTATATAAACATATTCTTTGTAAATGCAATACCAAAACTTCTCCTCTGATCTTATATCAATGTTAGTAAAATATTTCTCACAGACTCTGTAGTGAGGTACATAATTGTTCCGAAGGCATAGTTCATAGGTTATTAGTCTTCAGAGATCGCAAGCTTATGTGTGCCACACATCAGGATTATAGCACTAGTCCCTTAGTCAAAAGGTATTACGAGTTTATATAGTGGAGGTTTGAAATCCTTCAAGGTATGGTATATACATTGCTCCAGTTCATGTATCACATCCTCCTTGCAGCATCAGCAACAAACTATTTCACAGATGTATAATGTAGGAAATATCTGAGAAGACTTCACCTGTCTGTTGCTTGGTGTTTGTTGCTCTCTTCTGATGAGGCAACAATGTTAAACACCTCACTTTCAATATAATTATGCCCTGTTGTTGGGGGCAGTTGTTTAATATGAATACAAGAATTGGCAAGACAGTAACTACTACATAATAATTCTCTAGAGCAGTCCCATCTTCTTGTGGGAAGAATTAAGAGGTGCTTCTCAACTCGCTCACATCACCTGGCCGGTGCAGTCCCAGATCTCACAATGATAGCATAACCGATTAACATTATAGATATTCGACTTTGATGATGCTCATTTGACACATGATAGACAGGGCCTCATATAATTCCCTTTTGATGGTCTACCTTTGTCTACAGTTTTTCTACATGATTGGAAAACTGGCTAAATGTTGTGCCTTCCTCTACTCTCAGACTACATCCATGATCGAGAGTTACGAATAAGTCTGTGCTACTGATTGAGTCTGAGAATGACTGAGGAGAGAAGCCATTGCCCAATCTGTATGTGGTAGTAGGGAAAGATCCAGACAATCATGATAGAGGGTGGTTTGTGGGACCACACTCTATTAGTGATAGTGGTTCTCTAATTATAGCAAGAATAATTTTTTTAATGGCCATAATAAATGCATTGCTATAACATTATTTGACATTGTGATATATACTGTTTATGAGGTTGGGTTTATTAAGTCAAAAGGGTAACATTTGAAGAGCCTCCCTGGATAAGGTTGAATAAAATGCTCAACTGACTTCATCAACAGGAACTCTTTCCTTTCTTCATTGCAGACCTCAAGTATGTCTTGATCCTCTTCAAAAAACTTCACTAGTGACAGAAATGGATATATACTTGGGAAATAATCCTTATAACATGCCCGAAAGGCTAGTAATAAATTTCAATATATATAGTCAAGAGGCGGAAATGTGCATTATATATGCACGATTGACAAATTGTCTGTCCATGTGGTAGCAGCTAACCCTGAGTGCCCTATCCAACTATAATTATAAGCCTTTTCAAATCTTCTTATTGGAGAAAGGGGATCAAATACCTGTCTCTCTAAACTGCTTGGATTCAAAGCAATTGGTATAATCAGAGCAATGATTATAATTATGCCAAATCTGTCAGAATGCCATCTAGAAAGGGATAATCGAAAGTGGTAGAGTGTGTGTGTGAAAACCAACTTTATTATTCAAATAAAGTGAATACATACACAGCAGCAGTAATTCATCATGACCCCAGAACACAAGGAGTCCTGGTTCTAGGAAGTACCTAGAGAAGGGGCTTGGCAAGAGCTTGTGAGACAATAAACAAATAATGACAGCACAATAAATAATATATGTATAGTTAAAGCAGTGGTCGAGAAGAGTTCCATGACATATCCAATCTCCCACGAAACATTTGGCTAGAGGCCGAAATTGCCACTTTTCTACCAGTTTGGATGCTTGTGGTTTTCCGATAAGGGAAAAACTGCCGTCAGGGCCTGTCGGCTAGATGGCAACCAGTGGCCTAGAGCTCCTATCTCGATTGTCTACAAGGAGGAGTGTAATCCTTGTGCCTCAAGGTCACTTAGGGCCAGTTGGTAGATCGCTTTTGACTCCTTTCGCTGTTTAGCGTTTAAGATGGACTCCGGTGAATTGAACAGAATGGTCAATACAATCAAGAACATTTCATTGTTTCGCCTTACTACCACATCTTGTCTGTCTAGAATATTTGCAGGGATAGTTCCAGGGGGTTTGTTACTTGCCCTGTAGCCAGGAAGATCTGCAAAGCAGGCTCCATGAACTTCTCAATCCCAGGTATCACCACTCACAGGACAGAGTCGTGCCTCCATGTGTACCTCGCCTGCTTCAGAGCCTCTGGACAATTGGATAGATTAGATGTGGTGCACAGTAGGAGAATGTCGGGCAAATTTACCCTCTACCTTCTTAAAGGCTCTACTAATGATAATACCGCTCTGGGTAGCTGATCCCTTTAGCTCCCTGGGTAATTCCTCGAATGTGCCTAGGTCCCTAAGTATTAGCTTGTCCCTGGCTAATTCTTGCATAGTTCACTCTGCTCCAGATATTCCTTTCTGAGTAGACTAGTGCGCTCCGTCTGTAGATCCTTAATAAATAAATGTAAGTTATACATATAAATATTAGATACTACAATATCAGGGTCAAGTATTCAGTCTATTTCTCTCATAGATTCTCATCTCTCTAGTGTTTAATAGCTAGGGTCTTTTATACTAAATAACATGTTATAAATACATTACCCTAATATGGATACAAATACAGGGGCAGATCCAGGTTTTTTTGCCCCCCCCCCCCCCCCACCCCTTCAGTCTATAAATGTATATTTTCTTTAATGAAGGCATTACATGTGCTTAAGCTTAAAAATACTTTCTTGGTCTATTTAGTGTAGGGACAAAACATTTTTGCATGCAAATCTGTATAATATATTTTGGTAGAGTGCAATGTGGTTGGTGGTCTTAGGCAAGCAACCACATGATGAATGTGCTGTGGCAATTGGCAACCACATGGTTTAATATGTGCTTCAGTATCAGATCAGAACTCAGAGGCTAAAAATGAAGAGACTATGTCAGTGTTCCTTGTCATCCTTTGGAGTTACTTCTGGCTCTGAACATGACCATTCCATAAGTGATAGTTTGTCACCTAAAAGACTACATCATCTTCTTCTGGAGATACTTCAGGACCACATCAAGAGGTAACAAAAAGTAGCATTTCTGGCCCTGCTCATGCCAGTTCAGATATCGAATTGGATTTAGTGGGATGTGAGGTTATCATGAGACCTGAAGAAGGTGTTAAAAACTGACATTGTGTGCCAGTCCATTCCTTCAGATTTTAATGATGCTAGTTCTTTGCAAACAGCTTTCATGGAAACGGGAATTAGAAGTACAGGTATCAATGATATTGGACTTGTTGCTTCTGGTAGTATACCAATCAGTTCCATTGTCAGATAGTGACAAATATGAATTTTTGAAGAGCGAAGGCAAACATTCAAAGTTTGCAACCTTTGAAGTGATAAAGAAGGGAAAGAAACTACAATTAACGTTTCAAAAGTCATGGCTAAAAGAATTCGAATGGTTGATTTATTCACCCTTACATGAAGGAGGTTACTGTAAATATTGTGTCCTGTTTGGACAAATTATCTGAACTGGCATGAGCAGGGCCAGAAATGTGAATGGGGCTACATGGTTAACAGAAAAGGAGAATACGGTTTCATTCTAACCTGACCACTCATTTTCCACTTGCTTACTGCCTTAAGTAAGACATGTTTGCTAAACTGGAAAGTATTGTCTTGGTGAACTCTGGTAAATATCTGAGTGTGCTATCACCTCAATCTTGCCCAGAATAGAAACTGAATTGGAATACACCATTTAAACTACTTCCCTATAATCACAATCCAAGCATTGCTAATGTACAGATCATTATGTACACTATTATTCTAGGTGAATCTGAGTGAACCTCTATATGAATAAAAGCAACTTCCCCATATCACAATACAAGCATTACAATTCGGTTATCAATAATGTACAGATCACTATATTTATTAGGCCTTCAGCTAAGCGAGGGGTAGAACGTGACTAGAGCAATGCAACCTTAACCCTCTCACTGTCAGCATTGTGGAGAATTATTTAAAATTTAATACAGCCTTATTAAAAAAATTAATATCAAATCAGGTATTTAGCTGAACCATTTACCATTTGGTCATATGATAGCATGATTATTTAAGAAGTTGTGGTCAAAAGGTGTGATCACAAATTGACCACATACTATGAATATAATTATGAAAACAATGGTAGTTCCTATAGTTCATGTTATGGATTTGATATATGGCTCAAAAGATATATAGCTTCTAAGAACTTAGGAATATACATTACTATACAAATGTTTTTCCATCACTGATATCGTCCGACTGAAAATCGTTCGTGTTTTAAATATAATTTCTTCAACTTTCCTCCACCTAACCGCCGTAAAAATTGTAGAGTTTGAATTCAGCTATCTTTTAATATAACCAATTATCAAATGTGTATATGTTTTTTAAATTTTTACAAAGCTGTAGAGCCATATGGCGCCATTGACAGTGAGAGGGTTAACATTACTAGGATTTGAAACTTATATTGGAGATAGATATTTGGGCACTGCCATTCAGTACTAGGACTTAGAGGGTGAAGCAAGGCCATTTACAGAAAACCCACACACACCTACCGGTACCTTGATTATAGATCACATCATCCTATCCATGTCAGAAGAGGAGTAGTGAAGAGCTTGTATGATAGAGCCAGGAGAGTAGTGACTGAGAAGGAGAATCTTTGGAAGGAAGAATATCATTTAAATAAGGTCTTTATAGAGAATAGTTATCTGCAAGCCTTCATCAACCTTTTTGTCTGCAGATACATCTAAATGCAGAAAGGAAGATAAGTACACTGATACAGGCAATGAGGGGTCAAAAAAGAAGGATCTCTTTATGCAGCAGGAATAAGTGAAGACATCTGGAGGGTCTTCAGGAAATTCAACATCAAAGTCGTCTTCAGATTGGGAAGAACTCCTAGGACACAACTGAGCAGAGTGAAGGATGTTTTACCAGCTAATATGCACTCATGTGTTGTGTCCCGCATCCCTTATGTAGCTGTGGGAAATGTGGAGACCAGAGATATAACATCAAGATGCCTGTAGAAAGTGTGCTAAAGAGAAGTCTGCAATTGCTGAACATGCATGCTATAATGGACATCCTATTTAGTAGGAAGCCACCATCTTGGACCATGCCAGAACACGCAAGGAACTATCAGTGAAGGAGGCATTGCACATCACCCTACCACCAAAGTGTGAGCGTTTCAATCGAGACTGTGGAATGAACTTGCCTGTTTGCTGGGGAGCCACTCAAGAGCCTGAACTTGAAGCCACGAACACCATAATTATTCTTATTTAATTAATTGTTTTTGTTTGTTTGTCTCTCTGTCTGTCTGTCTGTTGGTTTGTTTGTCTGTTTGTTTTAATATTGTTGTTGTTATTATTGTTGTTATTATTGTTGTTATTGTTGTTGTTGTTATTGTTGTTATTATTGTTATTGGTGGTAATGCTGCTATAATTGTAGTAGTTGTTGTAATTGTTGTTATTGTTGTTGCTGTTGTTATTACTATTATTTTTTGTTTTTATTGTTGTCGTTTTTGTTATTGCTATTATTACAACTACTGCTGCTGCTGTTGTTGTTGTTATTATTATTATTATTATTGTTGTTAATATTAATATTTATTTGTTTATGTGTGGTTCATGTGTTGGACCCATGAGCCGGACTGTTTTGGTATACAGCACTTGGTGAATAGCTGAATGGCTCACAGGCATGAAGGCTAGAGCATCTAGTTGAAACTTTGAGAGACAATTTCAAGTTGATTATTGAGAAGGTTATTGTGAGAATTGTGAAAACTAGCCGTTTTCTTGATTCACCATTGATCCATTTCTCTACTCAGCCTGAAAATCGGTAAAAGATCTTCAAAACTATAAGTACTAGTATACTGAATGGCAGTGACCAAATATCTATCTCCAATATAACCACCACCTCCCTTGTCCTTAAAAATATTACCAACAATCTATCTTGCTTATGTGGTGTACTAATGGCAGCTGCATTTTTCTGTACCATTATTTTCTAAAAACTAGCAAAAGAAGTGAGCAGTCAGTGGTTCAAAAGTAAAAACAATCTTAAATCAGCTTAGCCTAAGAAATCAGGTATTACATAACATTCTGCTTGTTCTTACATTAACAGAGATCACTTATCCAACTCAATTCATCTTGAGACACTAGTGTAATATAGTTGACATATCAACAAGTTTGCTCATACTACTCTGTGATGCTAATTCTACCTGTCACATTGACTGGTTTATTCTAGTCCAGAGAAATCAATCCCTACATGTGTACAGTATGTTCAATTGTAATAGTTTCACTATCAAAACAATCAGCAATGATTCTTGTTCAATAAAATATATGAGCTTAAACGGCACGGAGGTTCAGAATAATCAGTTAACTATTATGAGTATATTATGATGCATAGGTATATATATGTCTACTTTGCTAACATGATAAACAATAAAACCTGTGGTTGTTTTGATTCTCGGAGTAACTTGTATATTATATAATATTTGTAGACTCTAATGAGACAATATTAAAATACTGGATTGACTGGTCAAAGAAGAAATGAAACAAGAATTTACGAATGTAGACTACAAACATCTAGATTACCCTTTACCTATTAATATAATATTATGAAGCCAATACTTTTTATAACACTTGTATTAATCTGTGGAATTTATTAATAAAGTGTCCGTAAATAATTGTCTATACTTGTTTCACCCCTTATCCACTCCTTATCTTACTAGTCACACAATATATATTTTTTATTTTTAAATTTTAAATACTTGTCTTGTGTCTAGCTAATTATTACATGGGTCAGAGAATCAGAGTGGAATGTGGCGAGTAATTAAAAAACATCTGCTCAGTAAAAGTGAGTGCATGTGAGTGAAATTACTCCATATTTCATGATCAGTTATTTCTTCTCTTCTGATAAATAATTACACAACATCTATACCTAGTTTTGCTGACATGTTTATAGTTTTCCTAGTTAATCGCTATGTACATGAACAGAAAAGCTTAAAAATAACCACTAGTCAATACTTAGAATAAGGAGAATCTAAACCTAAGACTATAGGAAATTACCTCAATGAAGTTTATGATATTATGTGGCAGCATTTTAGTTCCTGGTTTGTGCTGTGCAATATATTAGATATAAAAAATACATATTGCAAAGCTCTATATAGCTTTTCAATTTTCTTGATCTCTCTAACATAGCACGTGATTCTCTCTATTTAACACTTTAGCTCTGTCTATATAGTAATATATAATTATTTCTGATTGCAAATTTTAACATTATTATTATATACTATTAAATCATTTCAGGTAGTATGGAGGGTGGATATAATCAGACTATCATGATGATTAAAAAATGTTGAATAGAGGGTAATATAAAAATAAGTGCAGAGAACCAGAAGTTTGATGCTATAAAGCAATAATCAGTGAAGTGTAAGGGTTTATAATACCAATATTTTGCGAGGTCGACACATGACAAATCCTTCAACCACTTCTTCTGGTGTAATACTAATGTCTTTGTGGTGTGAAAACCAAATTTATTATACAAATAAAGCACAGCAGCAGTAATGTATCATGACCCCAGAACACAAGGAGTCCTGGTTCTAGGAAGTACCTAGAGAAGGGGCTTGGCAAGGGCTTGTGAGACAGTAAACAAATAATGACAGCACAATAATAAATAGTGAATATTATGTATAGTTAAAACAATGGTCGAGAAGAGTTCCAAGTCTCGCAAGAAACAGTTGGCTAGAGGCCGAAATTGCAGCAGCATTTAGCAGTTTGGATGCTTGTGGTTTTCCATAGAGGGAAAAACTGCCGTCAGGGCTTGTCTAGATGGCAACCGGTGACCTAGTAAGTAGCATTGCAAGTGCATTTAGTCGCTCCCGAGATATCGTACTTCTAAGAGAAGTCTTGAGAAAACGTAACACACTGACCGACGCACTCACAGGAAGTAACTGGTAAAGTATGAAATTAGGCATGATCAGTGTGAAGTAAAGTTTGTCCTTAGCGTCAGAGCCAGTTCGCGTTCTCCTTTCCACTTGCATTCCCATTGACAGCTTTACTGGTACATAGTACAGAAACTGGAAAATTAGGCTAACTATTTCAAGATGGCTTTAGGCTTAGCGTAGATAATCTAGCCACCTAGCTATAGCTGACCACTTACCTTGTCCTCGAAAAGTACTCTTTTATTCCACACTGTTTAAGTCGCTTTGTGGCACAGCCAGAAACACCATCACGGCACGTTCTCTTACTTTCGGTGTGTGTGCAGCATTTAAAAAAAGGGGGGGGGGGGGGGGGGGGGGTGCTTGACCCCCCTAAGCCCCCCCCCCTGGATCCGCCCCTGGGAGTGAGGAAAGGTTAAGAAGATGCTTAAGTTAACCATAATCTTATTAACTATAGACTTCAGTATAATTATTATGGTTTCATCAGTCTTAACATGAAAATATAAAATCCTATGACAGGTTGCATCTTCGCACTTGTGTCATTTATGCAAAGTACTTTAGTATCTCTCATGGAAGATGGCATGATGTTTCAATGTCTGAAGTAAGCATCACCAAGAAATATACAAAGCAGTATTGTCAACTTACCACAATAAACCCTTCTAGTGCTCAGTGAGCTAAATGTGAGATGGAAGCAGATATGCTTGAGGCATATTTTTATTACATAGACCAAACCATAAAAAATAGTTTAGGGATATTGCAGCTAAATGTAGTATATTACTTGTATTATTTATAAATATATCATAGCTCTGCATGTTATAAATCCCATAGAACTCCATGTAATTTAGAACGATTTTTGTAGCATGGTCAATAGCAGATGCTGTATGTTCCTCAAATTAATATTTAGGTGTTGGCAAATAATTATGCTCTCAACAAAGGGCTGGGAAAGGCTTTGTCAGACATTGACTCCTATATGTACGACAAAGATGATTACTCCGTGAATGACCAGGAAGCCTTCAGAGTCGAATACGGGAGTACTGATTGGTTGAACAAGTCCGTGCCCGCGCATGGTCAAGAGTAACTATGAGAAACGAAAGAGAGGAGCGAGGAGCGAGCGAACAGAGATAGCGAGTTTTAGACGTATAGCGTAAACTGAGCTAGTTTAGCTTTGAGACATACTTATTGGTTTGAGACTAGTGTATGATTATTTAGCACTATTTATTTATGTTTATATTGTTAAAGTATTTAAACCTACAGCTCTTAATTATACTCTTCGTGAGTGGGAGACAGCAGGAAAGCTGATTTTGGCTTAGACAGAGTTTTGTTGTTTAGGCGTCGCAGGATACTAGACTACTTAGAGATAGTAGAAGTATTTGCCTGACAGTGGTGGCAGCGGTATTCTCTTAGTGACAGAGAACCCACAACAGTTTAGCTAGTCTGTAATAGTGTACAGGGGAAACAACTCAGGCTAGGCCTAGAGAGTTTGTGAAACCAAACCCCTAGTCAGCTAGGCTAGTATTGTTTTCGTTTTTTTTTTTTGTACATTTGAAAAAATATTATTTTTAGTGTGTTGAGGTTGTCATGTCAGAAGAACGACAACATAGAGAATCTCGTCGTCTTCGGAACACCAATCCAGAGACTCTGCCCCCTCTAGAGTCTATCTCTGACACAAATGAACCCTTAGATCGATTTATGGCTCAATGGCTCCAAATGGATCAACGGAGAACAGAGAGGGAGGAACAGAGGCATGAGGAGGATAGACGACAAGCAGCCCAGCAACAAGAGAGGTTGTTTCAACATATGTTCGAGTTTCACAGACCATCAGTGGTTGAGCCACCTCCACCCACTCCTAAACTAACTCTGCAGAAATTTCAGGAGGGCGTGGATGACATGGGTGCTTTTCTGCAAACGTTTGAAGTCACGGCTCAGGCAGGACGATGGCCAGAAGAACAATGGCCTGTATTCCTCCGAAGCTCACTATCCGGAGCAGGGATGACGGCTATATCAACCCTAAGCTCAACAGAACAAAATGACTATCAGATCATTAAAAGCACTCTACTAGCAACATACCAAGTCACTACAGAAACATACAGAAAGAGGGTTTTTGAGAAGACTTTTGATGGAAGCAACTCTGATGCCTGGTTAAGGGGGCATCAACAAAATTTCCATCAGTGGATCAACTCATCCGAAAAAGGGGCTGAGACTTTGATGCTGATGGAAGTAACCCTGAAAAAACTACCACGGTGGCTGGAGATACAAATGAGAAACTTAGATCCTAGCACCTACGAGGAGTTGAGTGAGGCAATTGTGAGGCATCTAGGAAATCAAAGGAGAGAACCAGATGTACCCAGACAATCTGATAGAACGAACAAATTTAGACCAAGAGAGAGCTCAGAGAGTAACACTCCTACTCACCTACGAGTACCAAATTCAAGACGACTAGAAGTAAACCGATCCCCACCAACAAGTGGAGATTCTAGCAGACATTCTCCCCGAGATCTAAGCCAGATCGAGTGTTTTCGTTGCGGCAAGAAAGGCCATCTAAGAAGGGATTGTAGAGTGAAACTTGAAAAGGTTTACCTCACAAGCACCCCTGATGGAAGTAAGACTTTGCCTAAATGGACTCGTAGGGTGAAGGTCAACGATAGATCCATTCTTGCCTTTCTAGACACAGGCTGCTCAAAATCAATTGTCCACCCTAGATGCATTCGAAAATCGGACTTCCTTGATTGGAAGATACCTTATACTACTGCCAGCTCTAAGAAGACATGGTTTCCAGCAGCCAAGATCCAGCTGCAAGTGGAGGAAAAGTGCATTGAGTTAGCAGTAGGGGTATCTCCCCACATTGGAATCGACATGTTAATGGGACGAGATATTCCTCATTTTCAGAGGTTTCTGAAAGAGGAGCTGGACACTGAAGTAGAGTTAACCCCAGTTCATGAAGAAAGAAAGCAGACAACGCTGGCACGTGAGGAAGTGGTAATGATCACAACCAGAGCACAAGCAGAAAAACAAAGCCAACTCAGGCAGAAAGAGGAACAGCAACAAGAGTATGACAACCCAGTTATCCAACCAGTGGAACTAGAAGATGAGCTAGAAGAAGATGTTGACATGGAAAGTAGTATTACAACCCTAGACCAGAACACAGAAGAAGATGAATCAATTTTTGAGACAGTATCTCCGGAGAAACTAAGAGTACTACAAAAACAAGATCCTACGCTAAATAAAATCAGAGAAAAAGCTAAAGAGGGAAGCAGTCTTTTCTTTTGGGAGAATGAATTACTGATGAGACAGCCCTATCACCAGAATGGAAAAAAGCTCATTATTGTTCCCAAGGATGCCCGTACTCGAATTCTACAAATGGCCCACAACTCTCCCGTGGCAGGACATTTTGGCCAGACTAGAACTCTTGAAGCTATCAGGACCAGGATGGATTGGCCAGGTATTGCTAAAGACGTGGGAATAATGTGTAAATCATGCCCTGTGTGTCAGAGAGCTGGACCAGCAGTAGCAGGTAGAGCCCCATTGCATCCCCTACCTATAATGGAAGCACCCTTTCAACGCATTGCCATGGACATATTTGGGCCTCTTAAAAGAACAACTGCCGGGAATAAATATGTCCTTGTTATAATGGATTATATGACCAAGTGGCCAGAGGCTTTTCCTCTACGTAATATGACAGCAGAAACAGTGGTTAACTGTTTAATTGAATTGACCTCTAGACTTGGGGTACCTCAAGAAATATTAACTGACAATGGCACTAACTTTGTGTCAAAGACCGTTAAACAGTTTTGTGAGATGACAGGGATCCATCAGATCAGGACCTCCCCATACCACCCCCAAACGGATGGTATGGTGGAGAGGTTTAACTCGACAATGAAGAGGCTTCTGAAGAAACTGACCTCCACTCATGGAAAGGAATGGGACAAATGCATACCTTTTGTCTTATGGGCATACAGGGGGACTGTGCACAGCACAACAGGATTCTCTCCATTCCATCTGCTCTTTGGAAGAGAGATGAGCTTACCTTTGGACGAACTTGCCAAATTCTGGAAGAATAAAGAGGAGACAAATGATGTGAACACGTTAGAGTACATCACAACCCTAAAGGAGAACATACAACTAGTACAGCAAATAGCAAAAGAAAATGAGACAAAGGAAAAAGAGAGTCACAAATATTACCACGACAGGAAAGCAACTCATCGAAAATTCGAAGTTGGAGATTTTGTTCTCGTATTCAGACCCAGGAAAGCAGACAAATTGACTAGCGAGTGGCATGGACCCTACATTGTCACAGAAAAGATTACTCCAGTGACCTATAAAGTAGATTTAGGAACTACAAGGAAGAGGTTCCATGTTTTCCACATCAATGGTATGAAGTCATGGGTGTCACCTACTCCAGCTGTGTTTCTCGCATTGGATGACGAATTAGACGATCCCTTCATAGAAGATTCAAAAGTGGAGAACAAAGAAAAAAACCACCTTTCATTGGAACAGCAGCAACAACTCACAGAGTTAAAGAAGGAGTATCAGGATGTAATCCAGGATGTTCCTGGGAGGACGAGCTTTGTGGAACATTGTATTGTTACGGGAGATGCTGTACCCATCCGACTGCCTCCATACAGACTCGCACATAAGTCACAGGATTTTTTGAGAGAAGAGATTAAGAACTTGTTGGATCAAGGAATTATCGAACCATCACGTAGTCCATGGGCTGCTCCCATAGTACTGGTACCAAAGAAGGAAGGATCGATGAGGATGTGCGTTGATTACCGGAAACTGAATGCTGTCACTCGTGGAGATCCTTACCCGCTACCACATATTGACGATCTGATTGACGGGATAGGAAAGGCAAGGTATATAACCACATTAGATTTAACTAAGGGATACTACCAGGTACCTATGGAAGAGTCTAGTAAAGAAAAAACAGCTTTTGTCACTCCATGGGGCAAGTATCAATTTATTACCATGCCCTTTGGCCTTGTGTCAGCCCCAACAACTTTCCAGAGGTTAATGGACCAAGTACTTGAAGGTTTATACACTTTTGCAAGTGCCTATTTAGACGACATCCTTATACATAGTTTGTCCTGGGACGATCATATGAAACATTTGCGACAAGTCTTTACCAAGATCAGAGAGGCAGGGTTATGCATTAAAGAAAAAAAATGTAATTTTGCTGTCAATGAGTGTGTGTATCTGGGACACATTATTGGAGAAGGAAAGGTGAAACCAATGGAATGCAAGATTCAAGCGGTGCAATCTTTCCGGAAGCCACAGACCAAGAAGGAGGTGCGATCCTTTTTGGGACTATGCGGGTATTACCGTCGTTTCATTCCTAATTTTGCAACCATAGCCACTCCCCTCACTGAACTTACAAGAAAGAAAATGCCAAACAAAGTAAGATGGACAATACTATGTGATCAGTCATTCAAAAAATTGAAAGATGCTTTGACAAAATACCCAGTGTTGACCACTCCAAATTGGAATGAACAGTTTATTCTGCAGACAGATGCCTCTGCAACAGGCATTGGCTATGTCCTAAGCCAAAAAGATGAACAAAGAAATGAACATCCCATCGCTTTCGGTTCAAGGAAATTATTACCAAGGGAGCAAAGGTATTCTGCTATCGAGCGTGAAGCTCTAGCTATAGTTACAGGAATTCGTAACTTTCGAGTGTACTTAGATGGAACGAAGTTTCTAATCGAAACAGATCACGACCCTCTCACCAAACTCACTGGTATGAAAGATAGTCATGGACGTTTGGGACGATGGGCTTTGGCTTTACAACCCTACAATTTCATAGTAAAACACAAAGCAGGAATAGCCAACAGAAATGCTGATGGGCTTTCTCGAGAACATGGTTCTCGAGTTAAGGAAAGGGAGATGTCAGACATTGACTCCTATATGTACGACAAAGATGATTACTCCGTGAATGACCAGGAAGCCTTCAGAGTCGAATACGGGAGTACTGATTGGTTGAACAAGTCCGTGCCCGCGCATGGTCAAGAGTAACTATGAGAAACGAAAGAGAGGAGCGAAGAGCGAGCGAACAGAGATAGCGAGTTTTAGACGTATAGCGTAAACTGAGCTAGTTTAGCTTTGAGACATACTTATTGGTTTGAGACTAGTGTATGATTATTTAGCACTATTTATTTATGTTTATATTGTTAAAGTATTTAAACCTACAGCTCTTAATTATACTCTTCGTGAGTGGGAGACAGCAGGAAAGCTGATTTTGGCTTAGACAGAGTTTTGTTGTTTAGGCGTCGCAGGATACTAGACTACTTAGAGATAGTAGAAGTATTTGCCTGACAGGCTTCAACATAATTAGAGGTGCTGATGCAATTGAGCAGTTGACAGTGTATGGCTTCTGCTTCAAACAACCCTGCAACACTTGGGTAATGTATATATATATAATGTACATTTTTATATGCATAACATCTATCGACAATATAATTATTTACCCACAAAATGCATACGTACTCATGCTGTAAACTGTAAACACTATAGCTTAGCATGTGGTTTCTTTATGTACGGTCTGCTTAAAATTTAGCGATGTTACAGATGATGTTTAATGACAGACAGATGTATATTGGTACCTGCAAAGAATGGGACCATGGTACTCTATGCATTTGTCAGTTTGTCTTTTTGTTATACTACACTATGTCCCAGTTCAGTCCTTGGTGGAGTCATTCTTCACTTTCCTTTCCCGTCTTTCCCCCCTCTGATCACTTTAACACTCTACCGACATCAGGATATTCTGTGTTACAACTTTGACAATTTATTTTTTATTTATCAGTACCAATAATCTATCTGCAAAAATTAGAAGCAGATTATATATCTGTGTCTTTAAAGGTGGCTGCATGCCACACCCACTTGAAAGTACCCCTGCAACAGAGTGCTTGTATCCAGCTAATAAGTTAAATATACCCCTACAATTGTAAAAATTACAAGTTACTGGGAAAGCTAACAACTTAGTGATATCACTAAAACAAACACACTTTATATCACCATAGATGGTGTATCAAGGATACCAGCCTCAGAACTTATTAAAAGCAATAATTATGACATATTCTACTAATTTTTATAGACAAAAGGTATAATGTAGTTAAATATCGCACGCCTTATATGCATATTGCATGTCATCTAGATCCATTTCTGATCCCTTTTACTTTTATATATATAATGTATAGATCTACACCATCACCTAACTATATAGCTGATGTTCATGATTTTAAGTAAGTACCAACTGTTTGTGGACTATATTTAGCTGTACTAGCTTGTCCATTTTTGCCATGCCATTTTACCAAGTGATTTCCATTTAAATCTACATCATTGTGAAGCCTGCTGTAATATTATTATGAAGCATTATATTCAACGAGCTATAGCACAAATGTCTGGTATGCTACAGGAAATGCTCTATAAAAGAAATAACTCCACCAACTCTCAAGTAAAGTGTCATTGCATAATTATGAGCAAACATTGTGCTTTGCCCATTACTTTCAGTCGGGTAACCGCAAAGTATGCTGGTGGGAAGGGTGTACAGCTTTCTGTTCGAGCAGTGTAAGTTTAAAGCAATCATGTAACAACTTCAGACTCTAATTATAGGTAGTTCTTTGACCTTCCAAACACCTAGTTTCTTTAACCAGCCATGCAACACCATCATCCATCTACCCTAACTAATTGGCACTAACAAATAACTTAAAAAAATTTCTGGGTGTGTGAATAGACTGACAGCCCAGAGCTTTTTACTTAATGGAATGGTGCCAAATTGTTTGACTAATGGTACTTACACCCACCAACCCAAAACTGTGCTGCTGCCAGGTTGTAGGGATGGGTTGCCAATGAAATCACATCTCTAGTGAAAATGTGGCAAGAATGTTAAAAATGGTAAGTCCAAGTGCAGACAAGATCCAAAAGTCATGCAATCTATATTTATAAGCTAAGCCAAGAAACCTCCATAAAAATTCAGATGCATTAGGATACAGTCATTCGACATAGTGTTCTGTTAGACAACCATTTTACAATTTGACGGTCTCAATTTAAAAAGCTCATGAGTATATCTAGTTCATGTAACCTTCTTGCAAACAACCACAACAACTCCTACTACAGTTGATAGCAAAGTGTAGAAGACCTTTTTAAGTAGAGTTTGGTGCAGAGATTAATGGAATAATGAATGCGAAAATATTTGACTTCGTGAACTGGTGTGATAATCTAACAGAATAATCCAAAACTGTCAGATTATAGGCTGGGTTGCTCCTGAATTTGACCCACTATTTAAGTTAAAAATTGGCATTTATTTAATGCAAAGATTGAAACTGATAGCAAGATCAGAGGCATGCAAGGTCTTAAAGTCATGTGACATAATTATTCCTATGCTATGAACAGATTTGCATATATCTCAAGGCTGCATTCAATACTGTTCTCATCCTTCACTAATCATCTTGGCCATAAAACAGTGTAAAATGATTGCCACGCCAAGAAGGGAGAATAAAGAACACACACACTTATATTTATAAATAAATAATGGAGTTCACTGGCACTCTTTACCATTAATATCTACAGAGTGATCTCATCAAAGGTTCTCAAGCAATGCTGCACAGGATAAAGAAGCTTTCATGTTTCATAAAAAACTTTATGGGCTATACAATTGTTGGAGTATCAGCAAGAACAAAAATAGTGATGTGATCTTATTTGTTCTTCTCCACCGACACTCAACAATCTTACCTTTAAATATGGAATGATCAATGCCATAAACTTTAAGCAGTTTTCCCCTGCCATTAACTCTCAAAGGTCAAGAAAACATGGCCCATGATACTGTTTGGATATTAACATCAGTGTACTTTTAATACCCCCAAAAATTACTGTAGAAAGCATACTTTACTAGGTATATAAATTACGACCACAATGTGAATGTAAGCAACTAATAAAACCACATCATTTTCAGCCTCTTTACTGCCTGCACTAGTTCTAGGGCTGATTGGTCAAATAGGACAGTCTGTACTACTACTACTACTTTGTGGTTTTGTCTCCCTTTTAATGTAATTCAGATTAGTGAGTGTGGGAGGAGAACATCAGATAAGATCACATCAAATTTTTGTTTTTTGCTGATACTATAGTTCATAATATTTGTACTGGATCTTTAAGGCTTCTTTATCTTGTGCAACATTTCTTGAGGAGATGCTCTGTAGATATCTAATGGTAGGAACTACTAAGACATAATGAATAAAATTGAACCCCCGTATATTATTGTTTATATAATTATGTGTGTGTGTTCTTTCTTCACACTTCGTGTTGTAGCCTATGCTCTATACTTTTATGCTGTTTTCTGGCCAAGATGATTCGTGAAGGCATCCGATGAAGCCTCAAATGTCCATGCAGACTTGTTTATAGCATAAGAGTTTACTTTCAGTTGTACACCTCTGATCTTGCTATCATCTTTGTATTAAATAAATGTCAATTTTTAAATTAAATAGTGGGTCAATTGCAGGAGCAACCCACCCTATAATCTGACAGTTTTTGCATTATTGTGTTGGACTACTCTACCAGTTCATGAAAGCCTATTTTTTTGGCATTACTCTATTCCATTAATATCAGCACCAAACTCTTAAAAAGGTCATGAAACTTTGCTATCACTATAATAGTTGGAATTATTTTGTTTTTTTGCTTAAAGGTTATATGAACTAGATATTCTCACCAACAGGCTGAGCTTTTTAGATTGAGACCTTCACATTCCAAAGTGGTTGTAGAACAGATGAGTATGTTAAAAAAACTCTATCCAAATGCATTCTTGAATGTCCATGGAAATATTTGGCATAGAAATATAGATCACATGACTTTTGGTTCTTGTCTGCACACTGACTTGGTACCAATTTAGGCCACATTTTCACTAGAGGTGTGATTTCAGTGGCAACCCATCCCTACAACTTGGCAGCAACACAGTTTTGGGTTGCCGGATGTAAGTACCATTAGTTCTTTAGAACAAATATTTTGGCACCGTTCCATTAGACAAAAAGCTCTGGGCTCTTAGTCTATTCACATGCCCTGAAAAAAGTTAATTAGAGGACGTTCCATAGTGGATCAAAGGACAGCAACACAGTTTTGTGTTGGTGATTGCAAACCATTAGTTCACGAGAAGAAACGTTCTGGCACCATTCCAATAAGTAGAAAGCTCTGGTCTGTCAGTCTATTCACATACCAAAGGAATTACCTGTACTTATGTCTGAAGTTGTTGCCTGATTGCCTTAATCTTACATCTCTGCTTCAACAGAAGGCGGTACTCCTTTCCCACCAGCATGCTCTGTGGTTGCCCAACCAAAAGCAATCACAACTTTTACTCATATACTATGAAAATTTGCTAGAATTATTGGAGTTAATACTTTATGAATCTTATTACAGCATTTTCTGTAGCTACCATACACTTATGTGATGGCTCCTTGAAGATAATGCTTCATCGTTATAAGAGCAGGCTTCAGAATAAAAATGAAAGTAGAAAATCACTGGTAAAATGGTTATTATTTAGTATGTCACAATTGGAAAGTAATCTAGTATAGTTACATAGAGTTCACAAAGAGTTGGCCTTTATCATCATAAACACCAGCTATACAAAAGGAAGAGTGATCGGAAATGGACAATACAATATGCGTAGTGATATTTAATGTGTGCTATGAGGTACATAAGGCATGCGATATTTAGGTGCATTACACCTTTTGGTTGCGAAAATTTTGAGGTAGGTTTTGCTTTTAATGCCAATATCTGAGCCTGGTATCCTTGATACACCATCTATGATAATATAAGTGTGTGTTTGTTTTAGTTATATCACTGAAGTTGTTACCTTTTCCAGTAACATGTGATGCTCAACTTTAGTAAGGGTATATTTAGCTTTAGGTATTAGCTGATATACCAGCATTCTGTTGCAGGAGTGCTTTCAAGCATGTGTGGCATGCACGACCTTTAAAGACACATAATTATACATAACCTGTTTCTAAATTTTTACAGAGAGAGACATAGTAACTATAGTAAAAATTAATTGTCGAAACTGTACTACAGAACATCCTGAAGTTGGTGGATAAAATAAAATAAAATAGGGTATTATCCCATACAGGATCATGCGGGAAAAAGTGGGGAAAAGGAGGGAAAGGTAAGTGAAGAATGATTCTGCCAAGGACTAACTAGGACCTAGTGTACCATACAAACTGACAAAAACAAAGATCTCCCTTTTATATAGAGATATCTCACTCCATTGTGAGACTGGCATGGTATCTAGAATTCTCTAAAGACACACATAACATAGAGAGGTCCTCAAGTAGCAAGTAAAGAGGGGAAAAGGATGAAAAAGGGAAAAAGCTAGAAGAAAAAATGAGAATGATTCTGCCTCGACTATCAAAGTTAACAAATAAATGGAAAAATCCACTTCCCATGAGCTTATAGTGGCTATTCCTCATGTAGAATATAACTACACCACAGGGAGAGAGCTAGGAGTTTGAGAAATGACAGTTATCATCACACTTTGTGAAAACTTAAACATAGCATAATTATATTATACTTGCACTGGTGACAGACTCGAAACCAGCTCATATATCATTAGTCATCAATATTCACATTCAATTTGCAACTTTGATTTGGAGTGAAATTCCATGCATAACAATTGGCTCTCTTTTTGTTCTTTAATTTATACGCTAATACTTAAATTTGAAAGCTACCAACTTGTAGTTTGAGGGATACATATATATCACATGTTCATTCATAACCAATTCCCTTTCTTCCTTACTAAGTGTCTGCTGTCCCTACTTAATTCTTGTTGATTGAGAGTACCATGGTCCACCACTCCATTCATTGCTCTAATGCCAGACAGGTACCAATATGCATCTGTCTGTACTTAGGCATCATCTGTGTATGCTAAATCTGAGGTAGTCTGCACATAAAAATAGCAAATGAAAGAAAACATATTAGGCATGAAAGCAGAACTCTTTCCTCGTTTCTTTTTGTTGTTTCACGCCACATATAATACACTTATATTTCATACATACACCCAGGATCACAAGACAATATTATAATTATATATATATATATAATTATATGGTAAACTGTAGACTAGAACCTGTTCAACTACCGAATAGCAATTATTGTCCCTCTCTATACATCATACATGTACTTTGTATTGTTTAACCATGTTGTATCCACTCCTCCAGATGTAGTGATAACCACCAAGTATGCTAGCAAAAGCACAAGTTTAAATTCCTTGCTACCTAGGTAATCCTCTGCCTTAGATTTGAATGGTGCAGATTGTAAGCTGGTTCATTGTGCCAAACCACTAGTGATTACAGCATGAGGGCATATGGGTAAATAATTATGCTGTCTCTATATATATAATAATATATATATATATATATGTAAAAATATAATATACATATTATATGCTATCACAAATTGTTGTTGCAGTGTTGTTGCAGAATGTACAAGATGAAGTAGACTAAACTGTGCATCAGCATCTCCAATGCCTTTCCCGGCCCTTTGTTGAGAGCATATTTGCATTTTAATTTGAGGGACAGGCCACATCCACATAGAACCTACTACTAAACAATTTTTGGGAGGGATTGTTCAGTTAATGTTTGCAAATATCATAGCCCTACATGTTATAAATCCCATTCAACTACACGCAATGTTTTGGCAATTTTTTTAGTATCCATAAACATCCTGGAAAGATATTTGCAGCATGGTCACTAGCAAGAAAGTTTAATGGAAAACATGACCAAATCAGTCTTTGCCACTTGTAGCTCTCTGAACACTGAAAGGGTTTATTGTAGCAAGTAGACAATGCTGCTTTGGATATTTCTTGCGACATCAAGCCCATCATTTTATCTTTCATGTGAAATACTAAAATAATTTGCAAAGGTGGTACAAGTGACATCCCATGACATATGGATTTTACATTTTCATGTTAAGACTGATGAAACTGTAATGTGCCATATACTGAAGGGAATAGCTGATATGCTTATGGCTACTTTCATGTACCGGCTTTCCTCCCAACATCTTACCTTTAGTATTTCTTGTCAGTTTTTTAATCACTAGAGATCAAAGTAGCATTCCCTTCTGCTCTTCTTTGCAGGTGAATGGCTATATCAAGTCTGTGCTGATCCATTTTCAGGAGTAGATAAAAGATGTGAGTCAGCCATAACAATAGATGCAGACAGCCTGGTCAAGGATCTAGTTAATATGTTTAATATTTATATTAAGAAATTGGACTGCATTAGCTGATGCAATTCTCATGGATAAGGGATAAGTGGATTTACTTCTCTTCAATTTTTTCTTGTCAACGTCAACAATATATTATTTTTAAAGTAACATTATAATATATGGTTAATTCCATGTATACATATATGAGTATATAGCTATCATGGTTATTTAGTGTAACTTTGGGAACTTTATTCGTAAAGGTTTTTGCAGAAGTCGATACATCTTTTAGATCCTCTTTCAATTAAATTTGCACTGCTAATGTGTTCCGATAACTTCTTAACACCATAAAATACTTTCATAAAATAAATTCTGGATGCTAGCACTCATGGCCTAATTATTGATATGCTAAATGATTCCACACCCACTCTTAATAAAAATAGATTCCGGCATTAGTAGCATTAATTCAAGGAAATATTTTGTAGCTACTATGTGAACACTTGTTTCTGTGCTGGAATACAACTTGAAGTCTAGACAACTGACAGGGTATCTATGCCAAGTCAGATGTTCGGTGACATGAGAAGACAGATAGCCAATTTGATCGCTTCTCTGTATAGAAGGCAGTTGAGTGCTAATGAAAATTATATGCCCATTATATAATTAGATTTGTGCGGGTGTGGAGTGTGAAAGTGTATATAAAGAGCTAAAAAGCAGTGCAATAAACAGTTTCCAAGCTGTAGCTGCAAACTTGGTTCTTACATCAAACAGTGGAACTATGTCCAAGTATTCTTTGATCGTGCTCTCACTCCTGGTGGCAAGTGGTGTGGGCTTGCCATGGCACGATAGCATGGAACAAAGCAAGGCTTCAGCACCGTCCATGTACTCCTATTGGAGGGAAACTGCTCATGAAAACTCAGAAATTGAACCAAGGTGCAAATCTGCCATCAGTTTGTCATTATCCAACGATCTCTCAACTTATGTTCAAGTTTGTAAAGACAGTAAGTTTCTTTCAAAATGCTTCTATACACAGGATGAATTTCAGTTTGAAGAGCATATTGAAGTGTAGAACAGTAAGAGTTCAAACACCACATAGAATTATTAGAAGAGCACCATGTTAATAATGTAGCATCCTTTATTTTTAAATTTAGGTTAAGCAACTGGTACCAACAAGTTAAAGAGATTTATTTTCATACTGCCAAATAAAATTTACAATAGTCAGATGAATTTCAATTTATAAGCTTGCTTTCCTTTTCATATACATGTGCAGTTGTACATACCAACCAAAAATAATGACTTAACTTTTGTAATTCTCTCTTTCTCTCTTTCTTCTTCGCTTCCTCTCTTCCTTTCTTCCTTCTTTCCTTCTTCCTTCCTACCTTCCTTTCTTCCTTCCTTCCTTCCAACCTTCCTTGCTTCCTTCTCGCTTTCTTCTCTCCCTTTCTTTCTCTTTTTAGGTTCCAGTTCTGATGGTTTCTGTTATTTCTCGACCATGTTTTTATGCTGCAGTGAAGCAGTAATAGATTCTATCAAAGTGGAGCCTGAAAACATTGTTCACCTTGGTGACACTATTGTGAATACGACTTTACGTGTAAAAGTGCTAGGAACTGTCCTAACAAAAGAAGGTAGATATACTAAATACAGGATTGATTGATTGTCACCAAATGAATGACTTTCTTGATAATCAACTTACTAAATGTGTGATAAATTGACTATTGTACAAAATTTTGCAAGTTGTTGAATTTTTCTCAATCATTCTCTGAAGCAATCTACAATCTTACATTATACAGATCTGTGCTTGTATTTTGGTGACGAGCATGGTAAAACCCAACTCTGCGAATCCAATGCAAATTGTTTTCCAACAAAATCTTGTGAAACTCCTAAACCAGGTACAGATAAGTGGTGATAATTTAAATATAAATATATATATATATAGTATTTAAAATAATTTTGGGGGCATGGAATTGGAGAGGGGGGAATGCAGCTGGTGAGTGCAAGTCTATGCTAACTTTTATTTTTCAATTAAATAAGGAAAGGTTCACTCTTGAATTTCTCCTATTGTATTTTAACAATATGATAATGGGATGTGTTTTTTTGTGCAGTGTGCCGAAATAATACCATTGAAGGATCCACCTGCACTGTTGAGGGGTGCACTTGCAAGACAGGCTATCTTGGTCCAGATTGTTGCGAGTGTGACTTGGCCAATAACTTTTTTGAAGCTGAAGATGGGACCTGCAAAAGTTAGTTCCATATGTGTACCTACTTAAATGAGGTAGTGTCTCTAATTGAACATGTGACTCATGTCTCAGCCAACTGTTTAAAGTGCCAAAACAATCTCCAAGAAGTTACTGAAGTTCAATATATATATTGACAGTATGTGTTTAGCACTGTTTCTACACTTCTAGATATTATTGCAGCAAAATTACACAACGTTTTAACTGTTTGTTTGTATTGTCTCCAACCAGCCCAACCATGATGTATTTTATACTGATTTTCCCCCCAAAATAGTGTTACTTGCAAACATCTCTAGCACACACTTGTTTCTTAAACATCTCGGCACACACTTGTTTCTTAAACATCTCTAGCACACACTTGTTTCTTAAACATCTCTAGCACACACTTGTTTCTTAAACATCTCTAGCACACACTTGTTTCTTAAACATCTCTAGCACACACTTGTTTCTTAAACATCTCGGCACACACTTGCTTCTTAAACATCTCTAGCACACACTTGTTTCTTAAACATATCTAGCACACACTTGTTTCTTAAACGTATCTAGCACACACTTGTTTCTTAAACATCTCTAGCACATACTTGTTTCTTAAACATCTCTAGTATACACTTGTTTCTTAAACATCTCTAGCACACACTTGTTTCTTAAACATCTCTAGCACACACTTGTTTCTTAAACATCTCTAGCACACACTTGTTTCTTAATTAAACATCTGTAGCATACACTTGTTAGTGCATATAAACACTGCATATATTACAATTTTATTCATTTCTCTGCATATCCTAATAGAACTTTGTAGGAGTATGTGTAAAATTCCATCAACCAATGGTGGATGCAGTGAGTGCCGTCCAGGTTACCAAGAACCAACTTGCTGTGAATGTAAACCAGGCTATGTGGAAATTGATGGAAATTGTAAAGGTATGTTAGCTATGCTCTGATAAACATTATCTAAATGTTGTGATGGAGAATTCTATGTTGCTATCATGATTAAAAACAGCTTAAGAATATGCAATAATAATTATTACTAGACAGAGCTGGTGTTGAATAATGTGTTATGAGACAGAGACCAGTCCTAAATGTACATATTCTGGCTCTTATGATTGTGACTTAAAACACAAGAAAACTTGAAAAGTTAGAAGTTTACAAATATGTATATTTGTATTACAGCACATACCAGGAAATAAAATCCTGTAACATAATATCGTAAACTTTCACTGAGGTAAATTCCTAAAGTCATGGTGTTAGATTCTACCCATATTTGACTAGTGGTTATTTTTAAGCTCTTCTTGCATGCACATAGTGATTAACTAAGAAAGCTATAAATATGTCAGCAATGTGACATAACTTTGTGGTATGGATGGTGTCAGTGCTGTCCCGACAGTCTGATTATTATGTAATTCTTTCTTATCAGTACAGAATAAATAACTTGTCATGAAATATGAAGTCATTTCACATGCATGCTATATTTTCCCTTGCTTCCACTTCATGATAATAATAATGGGCAGATGTTCGTTAATTACTCAGCACAATCCATTCTGACCTATGTAATAATTAGCTACATGCAAGACAAAAATTTCTTATTTAAAAAATATATATATATATCTCTTACACTGCATTTGTCACGGCGTTTGTGACACAACAATCCACCCCATGTATGCATGTGTCACATATATATATACAGTAAGAAAAGAAGGAGCCTTTATAATAAATTTCACAGAAAAAAGTGTATATTTATAGGTAAAGGGTCCTCTAAATGATTGTTGTCTATTCTTGTTTCATTTCTTCTTTGATCAATCAATCGTGTATTTTATATTGTCTCATTACTGTCTACACATATTATACAAGTTACTCCATGTAACACCAGAATCAAAATAATTTTATCACTAATGTAGACACGTATACTCTCATAAATAAGATGCATTATAAGTAGTTAACTGATTATGCTGAAGCTCCATGCTGTTTGAGCTTAGCCCATTTTGTTGAAACAAGAACTAGATTAATCATTGCTGATTGTTTCAGTTGTAAAATTATGACAGATGAAGATACTGTACACATGTTTACTCAGTACTAGAATAAACCAGTGAATGACTGGAGTATAGTAGGTAGAATTAAGAACACAGAGAGGATTAATTCATTATGAGCAAACCTGGTTGCTTATGTCAACTATATTACACTTACAAGTGATGGGAAGGTGATGTCTCAAGAAGAATTGAGTCTGATGATCATATTTTATTATATTATTATGGATAAGTGAATCTCTTTTCAAGTAAGAACAAGCATGATAGTATGCAATACTAGACCAAGCTGTTATAGTTTGTTTTCGAAGCACTGACTGCTCACTTCTTTTGCTAGTATTTAGACAAAAGTTGCTGCAGAAAATTGTAGCTGCTATTAGTATACCAAATAAGCAAGTTAGATTGTGGGTAATATTTTTAAAGCACAAGGGGCAAGGTGGGGGGGGGGGGGGGGGGGTGAGGGGGGGGGATGTTTATTGTTCAAAAATGTGCTTATAATTTTTAAGATCTTTTACCGATTTTTGAAAAACAATTCTAAGTGAATCAAGAAACTGGCTAGTTTTCACAATATTACAATAACCTTCTCAATATCTTGATGTTTCAATTAGATGCTCTAGCCTTTATGAGATGCTAAGACTCACGTGAGCCTGCGAGCCTGCTATATAACTGGTATCTAGCCATTCACTAGGTGCTACAAAACCACAACTTGCTCATGCATCCAACATGTGAACAACACATGAAGAAGTAAACAAATTATAATAAATAACACACACAAAAATACACACAAATAAAATAATAATAAATAAAAATAATAACAGTAATAATTAAAAAAATAAGACAAAATAAATAAATATAATAAAAATTATGATTTTAATAATGATGATGATGATGATGGCAATGATGATGATGATGATGATGATGATAATAATAATAATATAATATATACACACGTTAATTAATATATAAATAAATATAATAATGATAATAAACCAAAAAATTTTTTTTTGAAATAGAAATAAGTAAATAAACAAGTATAAACAAACAAACAAACAAATAAACAAGTAAATAAACAAGTAAATAAACAAGTAAATAAACAAGTAAATAAACAAATGAAAAACAAAACAAAAACAAAACAAACAAACAAACAAAAAAAACACAAACAAACAAGTAAACAAGTAAATAAATAATAAGCAAACAAACAATATATAAGAACAAAGAAACAAACAAAAACGATCAAACAAATAAAAAAACAAAAAAACTAATGAATAAATAATCAAACAAACAAACAATTGAAAACAATTAAAAATTTTGAATTTATCTATGTGAAAAGGTACAAATAAACATATTTGTTTCTAAATTAAATTGCTCGTAGACTGGCATAGCTTAACTTTTACCTACCTTATCTTTGCGACCAAGATGAAGGGTTGGTCATGCTAGACTAAATTATATTGTTGTTCCAATGTATAGTATGAAGTCTTCTGACAGTAAAACTATGTTGAACATACATGATAGACACAAGTTATGTGTGGCAGAAAAGGTAGATAGGTACATAGATATATACCAAATCTTTAAAATCATTTTTACTACCCTTGTAATGGATTCAAGGCAGGCTCAAAGAATTTTTGAGGTCAATCTCAGCAGAAGATAGTGTTTATGATGCTAAGAAGCTGCCAAGGTGAGTTTTAGCTGAGACGTAACTTGTAGACAGTAAATGAATTGCTACTACAATCCCCAATATGAGAAGTTGAACATGAATTAAAGGTTTTTGGAGTTTACAATTCACTACCTTTGCAAAGGTCTTCGAAATGGTTTTTGAATCCAATATTATGCAGCTGCGAAAGTGCTGAGCTGCGAACTTTTTTGGTCAGCCAATTTAAAACATGGTCAAACAAATACAGCAATTGCTACCTGCACTCCCTAATTAATGTATGAAATACTTGTAGGTATAATAAGCAGCAATAGCCAGGACATTGAGCAGAACTGCTATTCAAAGTTCACTTTCAACTATCAAGGGGCTTAATTTCAGGTTAAGACAATTTCTAGCATCAAATAAAATGACATCATGCAACATATTTTAATATCTTCTATCTTCAAATCACTCACAATTTTTTTTCACTTTTTGCTTGCATTCTCTCTAACGAGCCTAAGCATGGTTTATTTTATACTGAATATTTAAATTAGTGGTACTTTCAAACATCAGGAAAACATAGTTTCTATGCATATTAACACCGTATATATGACAACCTATATATCTTGTGTCTAAATAGAAATTTGTAGTCAACAGTGTGAAACTCCATCAACCAATGGTGGATGCAGCAAGTGTCGTCCAGGTTACCAAGGACCCACTTGCTGTGAATGTAAACCAGGCTATGTGCAACACAATGGAAATTGTCAACGTATGTTATCTATACTCTAATAACCATACAATGTTAGATATTCTCATTAAGGATAACTTAGTTTGGAATATAATGTTGTTATATTATAATCAAGAACAGCCAAAGATTATGCAACTAGAATTATTACTAGAGAGCTGAAGTATAAAATATATAGAAAAATGTGTTTATGAACTTAATTGCTACATAATATTGATCACTAGAAAACTTATAATAAAGTTGTAAGAATAAGTAAATTAATAAATACCGTAACATTTACTAGAAAATACTGTCATATGTACATATATAATTATTTTATATTTTGAATTAATGTGTCAGAAATATTTGTTCATAAGTGACATAAGCCCAGACCTTTGAATTACATGCAACAAACAACTGCTATTCAATGTTCAGTTTCAATTATCGAGGGGCTTAATTAGTTTTGTCATGGTAATTGAGAGAATTCCATATTTTGATATATTCTACCTTCAACTCACTCACAAAATGTTTATACATCTGTTGGCATTCTCTCCAACAAGCCTAACCATGATGTATTTTAAACTGAAAATTTAAAACAGTGGTACTTACAAGCAACTCCAGCACACACTAGTTTCTTGTGCATATCAACAATGTGTATTTGTGCCTTAGAAATTTGTAGTCAGCAGTGTCAAACTCCCACATCGAATGGTGGATGCAGCAAGTGTCGTCAAGGATACCAAGGACCAACTTGCTGTGAATGTAAACCAGACTATGTGGAACACAATGGAAATTGTGAACGTATGTTAGCTACACTCTGATACACATACAGTAATATAAGCCACTACAGTTGTTCGTAATGGAGAGCTCAGTTTAAGTTGATAGCTAGAGATTGTGCAAATAGAATTATTACTACACAGAGCTGAAGTTAAAAACAAATGTTCATGAAATAAATAGAAGAGAGTGACCAGTCCTATATGTACATAATTTTTTTCCATGTTTGATGATTTGAAACCCCCCAAAACATGAAAAGCTAGAGTTGTAATATATTATATATCAACACGTACTAGAAAATACTTCTTGTGTCTAAATAGAAATTTGTAGTCAACAGTGTGAAACTCCCTCAACCAATGGTGGATGCAGAAAGTGTCATCCAGGATACCAAGGACCAACCTGCTGTGAATGTAAACCAGGCTATGTGCAACACAATGGAAATTGTCAACGTAAGCTCTCTAGTAATAATTCTAATTGCATAATCTTTAGCTGTTCTCGATTGTAATAACAACATATATTGAAACTGAGTTATCCTTAGAGTATAGCAAGAAAAATGTGTTCATTAACTTAATTGGTACATAATATTTTTTATGATGACTGGAAACCCTAGAAAACTTATAAACTTGTACGAATAATAAATACCATAACAATTAACTAGAAAATACTGTCATAATTATATTACTTGCATGTTTTTTATAAATATGTGCAACAAGTGACATTAGCCCAGGCCTTTGAATTACATGCAACAAACAACTGTTATTCAATGTTCAGTTTCAATATCGAGAGGCTTAATTAGTTTTGTCATGGTAACTGCATATTTTAATATCTTCTACCTTCAACTCACTCACAAAATGTTTTTATATCTATTTGTATTCTCTCCCACCATCCTAACCATGATGTATTTTACATTAAAAACTTAGAATAGTGGTACTTACAATCGACTCCAGCACACACTTGTGTCTGTTCATATCAACAATGTATATATGACAACCATGTTTACATGTCTTGTGCCTTAATAGAAATTTGTAGTCAGCAGTGTCAAACTCCTGCATCCAATGGTAAATGCAGCAAGTGCCATCCAGGTTACCAAAGACCAACCTGCTGTGAATGTAAACCAGGCTTCGTGGAACACAATGGAAATTGTGAACGTATGTTAGATACCCATACAGTAATATAAGCCACTATAGATGTTTATGATGGAGAGCTCAGTTTAAGTTGATGTTGATTTTACATCATCATGACACTGCTAGAGTGTGTGCAATTACTAGACAGAGCTGAAGTTTTTTAATAGAGAGAAAAATATGTCCACGAACTAAATAGAAAAAATATACCAGACCTATAATATGTGCATAATTTTTTAAATATTTGTTAACTTGAACTCCCACATTAAAAGCTGGAGTTGTACAAATTGTAGTATATTATATATATCTCGGCACTTACTAGCCATATTTTTTAATTATCTGAGAAACACTAGTTGGTATGTTCATGAAATCTCTGATAATGGACACTACTAATAATGGGCACCTATCTTATAATGGAAAGAGGCAGATGCACCCATTGATGTCTCCATAGGAAAAGTGTTTTAGAAAGCCCCCGAATAGAGGAGGACTGCTCAATTCCAAACACCGAGGAAAGAATAAACTTTCAGATACGAAACCACCCATCTTCAATGGACATTAGGCATGACAGTAGGTGTGTCCAGAAGCATTGAAAGAATCATTGAACAATTATTATTGCCATGGTCAAAACAACATGATACTCCATACTATGATAGTACCTACTGGTTGAGAGTCCATCTAGCTAGATCTAATCTTCTTACATAATACTCACATTTCTTTGAGTAGGGCTTCTAGGGTGTAGCTAATCCATAGACTAAAGGCAAGCTGCAGGAGTCTGGAGAAGAAGGTGGATGTGATCTGAAGCAAAGAAGCATTCCGAAATTTCTGTATACCCTTGGAGACAAGTTCAGTTGTGGCAAGACACAGAATTCAGATATACTGAAGAGCACTGAAAGAATCTTAGCAATGTATGAATCTAACTACCTTGAGTTTCCGAGTATTCACATATGAATGAAGTACCGTATCAAAGGTATGTGATGACATGTTCAAGAACATTTACTCATGCGTAATCTCAACTTGCTGAGAAGGCTAGAGAAATTGCCATCATTCAGAACTCATGGAAAGATAACAAAGTGGAAGAAGTGGTACAATTATAAGGAGAGTTGTTGTAAGTGGTGAATCTCGTACAAGGGGAGACTATCACGTCATGGAAAGAGAGGCTGCCTGAGATAGTGCGAGCGAATAAAGGAAATCTAGAGAGCCATGGATGCTTTCATGAAGCTACTTGTGCAAGTTCAACTTCATTAATTTACAAAGTTGCTTCTAGGTCACTGTCCGTGTCACACATACTACTACCAGACATGAATACAAAAAAAACTGGATCATGTTTTATGCTGGTGGCTGCATGACCTACAACAGAGAGAATAAGGTTAATTCCCAATAAAGGACAACCCCTGAATAATGGACAAAGACATTATTCTAACTTGTCCATTATTCAGGTTCCATTGTAAGTGACATTAGCCTAGGCCTTTAAATTACATACATCTATGTAATGCTCAGTTTTAACTCAAAATGCTTAATAGTTAAAGTTGTCTTTACATCGAATGCCACCATGCCACATATTTTAACATCTTCTATGTTCAACTGATGCACAACTTTTTGTTTGCATTCTATCAAACCAGCCTTACATTGATGCATTTTATACCAAATATTAAAAATAGTGACACTTGCAAACATCTCATGAACACACAAGTTTCTATGAATATTAACATTGCATATGACAACCATATTTATATGTCTTGTGTCTAAACAGAAATTTGTAGTCAGCAGTGTGAAACTCCCTCAATTGATGCTGGATGCAGCAAGTGTCATCCAGGTTACCAAGGACCAACTTGCTGTGAATGTAAAGCAGGCTTCGTGGAAATTGATGGAAATTGTGAAAGTATGTTAGCTACACTCTGATACACATACAGTAATATAAGCCACTATAGATGTTCGTGATGGAGAGATCAGTTTAAGCTTTTACATGATCATGAATAGCTAGAGAGTATGCAATTAGAATTATTACCAGACAACTGAAGTATAAAATTAAGAGAAAAAGGTGTTCAGGAACTAAATAGAAGAGAGTGACTAGTCCTCCTATATGTACATAATTTCTTTATGATTGAAGACTAGAAACCCTAGAAAACATGTAAAGCAAGAGTTGTATGAATTATATTAATATATACCATATCATGTAAATAGAAAACACTGCCATATATACATACACACATATATAATTATGTCTTTATTTATAATTAACACTTGAGAAACACTTGTTGTTAAGTGACATTATCCCATTCGTTTGAATTACACGCAAAAACTGCTGGCTATTCCAAGTTAAGTTCCAATTATCGAGAGACTTAATTAAATGTGTCAGTAATATTTATAGCATTAGAGAAATGCCACCATGTACCATTTTATTATATTCAAGGGACTTTAACAGGTGTGTACAAAAATTAGCAATTGTAGAACATTATTTACAAGGCATTCATTTTACAAGTATTTGCACACTTCATAAAGTTAAGCTGAAGTGTCTTTGCTCATGCATGCTTGGTTATACTCCTCCTGAAGGCCGTGAATCCATGTTTGCAGAAACATTCCTGCATACATGTTAAAACCATATTCATTTGTGTTTTGTATTAATAGAAATTTGTAGTCAACAGTGTGAGATTCTCACAGCCAATGCTGGATGCAGCAAGTGTCGTCCAGGTTACCAAGAACCAACTTGCTGTGAATGCATCTTTCAAGAAGGGGATGATGGTGAAGCATTTTTTAACAACAGTGGAGAATGTGATAGTAAGTATGACTGCAAGTCTGCAGTTTACTATGGCCATTACATATATCTGCAATGATCCTATCTGTTTGTCACTGATGTTTGTTAAAATAAGTGTATGTTATAATCTTTGACCACCTTCTATTGAAATAAATGACGGTTGCGCTTTGGTCAGTGACAGAGAGGGAGGTTCACTGAGTTACATTTGGTGACCCTGCCAGGACAGAAAGTAAACAGAACTTTTGTGGAGATGTCCTAGTTCATGTCGAACAGATAGCAAAAGGCTTTGTAGTCAGATTGCACTGGATTACCCATACATATAATGAATGTTTAGAAATGATGAGTTAGCAATTTGATAGAAGCAATGACATGCTTGGCAGCAACCAAGATGGTCTGCACTTCAAGGAGAGGATGACTCATTAGGGGTGTAAGCTAGCTGAATCTGAGAAGAATGAAAAGCTCTTAAGAATGCATATGGAAGGACTCTAGGGAAAGAGAGAATTGGCCCCAATAGAGCACAAACTAGAGGAGCTGAATACCCAGTGGAAGGAATTCAGGTAACAGCTTGAAGAACAAAGATAAGAAGCTCAAGCACAGAGAAATCGTGCAGACACATGTATGAATGGGGTGACTGTGTCTGTGAGTGAAAAGCTATTTTATATCTTAAGATCAGGACTTTGGAAGATGAGTTGAGCAGGATGAGGCAGGAGTGGGAGCATTGTGGTCCCATTGTCCTGGATGTTGAGTTGAAATATTTCTGTGTAATGGTTATTTTGTCAGGAAGTGGTGTACATCATGAGGATAAGTGCAATGTGTTCAGTCCAGATATATCTCTGAAATCCTGGATGGTGGTCATAGTAGGTCAGGTTAAAAGTGCGTTTCTGCCAACATGTTGGGTAGGTCTGTCCGGAAGAATGGTTTTGATACTGAAATGCATGGGTTGGATAAGTCAAGGTGAGTCATAGTGAGGGTGGTGGGCACTGGTGGCAATGGCAAGGATGAGTGATCAAGGTATTGTGAGTCTACAGGAGAAGGGTGGGGGAATTAGCCCTAGTGCTCCCGAAGACCAGGTTTTAGCTTTGGCATGGGAAGTGCCGTATCCCCTATTGGACATGGTCCACTTCATCAGGTTGTTGACTTCGAGCATAACACAACTTTACTAGAAACAGCTGATTCTATGGTTTACCAAAAGGTGGATGCAGTCTGCATGTAGATTATTATCGAATATTTTGAATATATCTGCTAATCTAGCAAGATAGACCATGATTGTCCAAGACTTTGACCTCGAGTATTGAACAGGGAAGAGCAAGGCTAATGCAGATGTGCTGTCTCCAATCCATATGAAATAGGTTATATTCCATCTTTTGTGCTTGCTATTCATGTATTAGATGAAACCACACATTCAGGCAGACTGAACTAGTAGGAAGGCAAGAAAAAGATCTCGAGTTGATCACCCTCATAGTGTAGGTGAAGGAAGATATGATCCCAGCACTTGCTAGATGATTAGCTTTAGAGTAAACGAAATATGAGATTATCAGTGGTGTGTTAGATGGGGTGCATGGTGGGAGATCTTCTGGAGACTTAGCTTGGCATAAGATGTATTGTACCCAGAGGAAGAGGTGCAAGGAAATGTGTAGTGAAATAGAGCCGTTTCTCAGGTAATTTTGAGGCATATTACCAGTAGGGCATCCGGTTGCTCTGTACATTAATCCCTAGCAACAACAATACTAATAGGGGTACTATTTTACTGGATGGGCATATACATTCTCCAGGTTACTCTAACCAAGCTAGGGAACAAGTAACTTTGTTATAGTGTTCTCTGATTATTTCCCAAATTAGTTGGAAGCATTTGTTATCCCTAATCAGTCTGTCTACATAGCTAACAAGATCTTTTGTACACACAGTGCCTCTGAGGAACTGTTATACATCCGAGGTGCATATTTCCTCAGTGACATGTTGTTGGAAGTTCGCATATTTCTGCAGACCAATAAAGTGAACACATCAGGTTATTACTCCAAAAGTAATGGGTTGTTAGAGAACTTCAAAAGTGCATTGGCTGGAATAATTTCCAAGGTTGCTGAGAGATCTGGGAAAGATTGAGATCATCACCTACCCTTTATTATTTGCTTATCATACCTCAGTTCATGACTCAACTCTTGAAAATACGTACTATTTGCTATTAGGAGGGATGTCCACATACTCTCTGAAGCTGTCTGGACCCAGAAAGTTATACCAATTGATAATGATTACTGATATGAGTTCACTGTATCCTTACAGCAGCATGGGCATTGCCAATGAAATTTAAATGTGGTGCACGAGAATGACAAAAAGCAACCATTTGACTAGAGTGTAAAAGGTCATCTCTTTCAGGTGTTTAGTCAGACAGAGTCATGGTCTACATGCCTGCAGCTGCTTCAGGAAAACGTTCTTTCCCATCCTTATCACAGTCCATACAGAGTATTGCATATTCCCACCTAATATCAAGGCAAGGCTAGTTAGTCGAAAATGTCAATCTTTGCAGCAGTGAACCATGTCCAACCATGTGGCACTGATAAAACTGAGTAGTCCTGATGAGATTAAGGAAAAGGTATTATCGAAAGAAGAAGAATACTTTGCACTAATGACAATATGATTCAGAGGAATGATCCTGTCATATGCTCTATGAATCTTGCTGTTTGGTTTCATACTGTTCTTTGTGAGCATACATATCTCTTTACTATTATTATTTTGCTAACTTCGACAACAAGCTCTATTCAGCAGGAGAAATTATAATTGTTTGTCACTGATCATTGTAGAAATAAGCGTATTGTGTGATGATATAAATTTTTCTATCGAAATAAAATGCGGTTATGCTTAGTGAAAGAGAGTCAGGGAGGGTTATTGCATTACATATTCATTATTCATATGGCTGCCAACTGCACTGATATAACTTGCCACCCATTTCACAGAGATATGTAAGGAACATGCCAATGGACGGAACTGTGATTCCTCCCATGGCTGTTATCCGTGCGAGGATGGCTTTGCTCCCCCTGACTGCTGCAACTGTCCTGAGGGTCAAATGATTGTGGGTGGCATATGTAAAGGTATGCAGAATTTTTATGCAATATGTTTTGTATAATGTGGATGTCATGTGTAATTATTACCTTACCTAAATCACTTCCTATAGTAAAAGCCCATAGAGCATTGTGGCTGTTGGTGTAATATTGCCAAGCAATTACACCAATAGCAGTGAGAAAAGAAGATTTGCATTTACACTAATAAGCATGTTCAAACCAAATGGATATTCTAATCAATATAATAATGTTTGGCAAAGCACCGAAACCGATTGTGAAGTTTAGTATCTCTCTAACTATGAAAGAGCAATTATGTGATGTCGTTATTTAACCACCTGAAGAGTTTATTTCTTCCCATTCTTGACTTGTTTGCAAATTACTCTCCTTGGTCTATACTACACAGTGAGCCACATCTACTTCAAGAACTAGTATTATATGGTATTAACATGTGATAGCATATCGAGATTTGGTATTAGATACTATGAGTGAGTAATGTAGTGGGAATGGCAAAACAATTGTATGAGGTGAAGCTGAGTGCAGTTACTGCCCACTCTACATTAACTAGTGGTGTATGTACCAAATGTCAATACAGACCATACTATTTACATATATTTACATTGGTTATTACATCTGAAAGTCAATGAGCAGAAGGTGGGTGTAGGGGAAATGGCAAATAAAAGATCAATGGCTGATGTACAAGTATGTTGACATTCCATACAAGATTTTTTGGTAGATTAGTGTTATTGATGTTGCAAATTGAAACTGTCCTGGCAGGTTTGCCTGATAATGTTTCACGTATACTGAAGATATACCATATACTTTAATTTTTTTGTGAGAACAATATTCCTTGAAACTTTGTTAAGTCTAATCCATGTTTATGACTGCAAACATGGAACACATGCACACTATTAACTTTCACACAGGACGCTCATTAGAAACTTAGCAGCTAACTTGTGAGAGTCTTTCTTCTGTGGACTTTCTTCTTTGTGGGATCAAGCCTAGACAAGTTGCAGCTAGATTTCCTTAGGTAAGATGATCATTTTACCAGGCCCTGATACAGCCTTCCACCCTACCCACCCAACTACTGGAGTCCAACTAAACTTGTATATAATAAGGTAAAATGATTGCATATTGTAGATTGTTCTATTTTTGGCATTTGACTAGTAGCAAAATTTTTAATACCAAAGCAACCTTATACTAGCTACAGAGTACATACCTTACTTCAGCAATGAACTAGTACTCAAGTACAACAATAATTATAGCAACTTCCCCTTAGTGCATCTGTAAGTCTTACCTGCTTATTTTAATGAATATTATGATTTGCCTCACTTCCCTTCTTAGTAGTACTTCAACTTTAGAGGTTGTTTAGAAACATGTAAACTTAAAACAGCTGCCACACACATATTATTACTTGAACAAAATCGTGTTTAATTCTACAAAACTACCTCACACATCCAGAAATCTCCCTTAACCCAATAATATTGGGTCCCACAGCATTTGGATATGTGAGGGTCTACTGAAAGTGCTATTTTCAATTTATGACTATTTGATAATTTCTTTCTCTTCCAGCGGTTGAATGCATTGATGGACAGGATGTAATCTTTTTGCTCGATTATTCAGATGCAAGTGATAATGATCAACTTTGGAGAGCAAGTTATTTGCTGGAGTTCGTAATAGCTACTCTTCTACAGGAAACAAAAGACCTCAAGATCTCAATCGCACTATTTGCATCCAATAGGCATCAAAAAGAACTGTTTAATTACACAAATTTATTGTCTTTATCACATAAAGATCAATGCTTGGATATTGCTCAAAATATTGAGAACAAGGTCTATTTAAATAAGCCTAAAAGCACATACTCATATGTAACTTTGAACAAGATTAATGAAGCACAACTTGTGAGTAGTGGTGCAAGACCTACCACCATTATTACACTGATTTCAACCACATCTGGAGATGATATTTCGTATGTTGTTCAAGAAATTAAAAAAACAATCTCAGTAATAGCAGGTCGCAGAACGAGGCCAGTGAGATACTTTTCTGTTGTTATTCCTAATCCAAGTACTAAAGCTTTAAGCACAGGGTTGGAAGAAGAAATTATTGCGCTTGCTAATAACAAGAGGAATCAAGTTAGTTTTGCATCTAACTGGAAGAAAACATTTACTAATCTGACTAACAACCTTCATGACCAAGGAATTTTGTGTGATCGCAAAGGTAACTAAAATACACCCCCTTCCCGATACATTAGTTATTTCACAATCGTTATAATTATTTCTATTGTTATATAGCTCATTGCCCAATAACTTATTACACCACTAACCTCAGCTACTAAGTACAATACCATCTGCATACATTTCTCTGTTTAAATTCAGATAATATAGCTGAATGCAGTGTAGTTTGTTATGTTTTGTTATGTGTACTATATATGACACACAGCTATTATTTATAAATAGCCAAGACTTATCCATAAATTATTTGCTGAACCTAGGACTTGCACATGTCATTGTGTCATTGTGTTTAGTTGGTCACTTATAAATTACAACTACATCTGTGAATGAGTAACAAAATATTCAATTTCATCTAAAACACATTATTCATATTCTAGTGTATGTTTAATTATATTGCTCTAATTATATTGCAGAGACTTCTATCCTCGAATTTTTAAACAAAGAAACAACAAAAACATTACTTGCTGAATACTCAACTTGTGTATATTTTAGAAACATTGACGAGGATAAAAATAATGTTTGTGTGCGGAAGACAAATCAGAACATGGTGAAGGACTTCAGTGTTATCTGTGACATTCCTAGTAAGTGAATTTATGGCTAATAGTTATATTTTTATCTTTAAAAATATTGTAATTAGCAATAATTATATGAGCTTGAAATTGTTACAAATCGTTCCAAACAATGTAGAATCTGTGACGAGCTCTAATAAAAAGCAATAATCATAAGTAACATCATGTTTGCCTCTCATTAGGCCTGTCCAGATGATGCTAACAAATTTGGGCAGGGTGGATGTGTGGTGTGGTGGTGGATATGGGCTTCCGAACATCAAGAATTATGCTGAAATAGAGGTAGAATTACAGATGAGAAAAATAGGTACAGCTTCAGTATACAGCTAGGATGGTAATAATCTGTTTAGTTAACATAGTTGAGAAATATAAGCACATAGGAATGAAAAATAGATATAATGAAAGGGGAAATAAGTGAACATTGAGAGAATGAAGAATAGAAAAATTATTTGATTACAACAATTGTGGTTTACATAATAGATATGAATATAATTAATTGCTGTGAGAGTGCATTGGTATTTTGTAAGTTTAATGTTTGATTTTTACTACTATTTTCCCTTCTTGTTAATCCCAATCTATCTGCAGCAAGGACCAGTATTGAAAGTGAATTAATTGATAATTTACAGGAATTGTTGGATCGATTCAATTGAAGAAAGTTGGACAAAGCTCAAAATGAACTGACTCCATAGCTAGCATTGTATACTCTAGATAGGTGCAGTCAGTATTAGTAGAATTTTAATTGTAGATTGTGTAGAGAAGATTATATTAAATATCACTTTGTTGATCATTGTCTGCTAGAGCTGATGTTTAAAATCATGTTTTGAAAGAAAATACACACATTGAGTTGGAAATTGTATGTTTGATGGAAGCCAGATACTGCTATTCATTCTGTATATCTATTTGTGGTTGTATTCTGACAAAACAATATGACAAAAGTGATCTCTAAAACTATCTTACTATTATTGTATTTCTTCATAATTATATACAATGTCAATCCTATAAGCCAAAAACATGTTAACTAGATATTTAAAAAGTATAAATTTGAACCACACAAGACATACCTTTCAAAAACAAGTAAAACATCCATTATGCAATATAGATTTTTTGAGCATTATATAGGAAAAGTGTGTCCAACTGGTTCTGGTCCACATGAGTACATTCTTGTTTTCTTAATTTTTTGACATTTAATCCAATAGAAGAGCTCATTTTGTTGGACTTGTTTTTATTTATCAAAATGTTTAAAATATAGTTTCCGCCCATTGGTCAGCTATTAGCCGGTTTCTATAGTTGTACATTACAATAGAGGATCAGCTATGGCATTCCACAAAATCATATGAGATCTTCACAAAGCAGGCATTAGAGAAGAACAGGGAATCCAGGATTGCTCTCCTTTTAAACACTTTTTCTGACCTGTTTAATTTCTTCCTGATTCAATCAGCACATGGCATACATTATTATTGTTGTTGTTGTTTTAACTCATGGGAATACATGATTAATGTCCCTTTTTAAACATAATTCTTTCTTGTACATCACTCAGTCAGTACATGACATCCTTTGTTATTATTGTTGTTGTTTTGTTATTTTGTTGTTTGAGAAGAGGATTAGATCAGTTCCTTTGAGGACTGGCTATTTATTTGTAAACTGGAATAAAGCAACCTCAAAGTTGAGATTTTGATGCAGGCCCATGCTAGCACTACACCCACACATATAATTGTACACACACATACACAAACAAAGAACAATACATACAGTATCAGAAAATAAACTAATTTTAAGCTCGAGATATGTCACATAATCCTCAAATGCTAAAAATATGATATACTAATTCACAAAACATTTCATGTGAAATCCACAAAGGTTATAAAGCAAGTGCATAATTCTCTATTAATAAGTTTTGCAAATAGTGATGATAAGATAGTCATTGGATTTTTGGTAGAAGGGATAGTTCATATGTCAGCAAAGTCTTGGAGATTACCAGATAAAGTATGCCACACATCAAGTTCAAGCCATTTGTTGAAGATTTGGTGATTCTCTTGTGTACAATTGCTGAGAACTGCTATACATAAAATTTCAATAAAGTAAATCCATCGGTCAAAAATTTTCAGGTATTACAGCGTAGGTTTGATTCGTGGAATCCATTATGGTACATTGCTCCTGTTTATGTCTCATGTCCTCTACTTACTGCAGGAAGTAGAATGGGTTTTCAGCTTTAAAGGTATACAAACACACACCAAAGTATATGCCCCTGCATGGATTAGCAACATTAAATTGTATATACCATCAAAGCATGCATAACACAACAATATAGTACTTACAAGACAATAGGATCTTGTCTGCCACTCTCATTTGGTACTTTCATATATAACATTCTAAAATACATATTTTCACAAAGAGAATGCTTTCAGTGTCAACTCATCATTACAACTGGACAGCAAAACAATTTTGGGTTTATGTGTGCAGGTACTATTAGTTCACGGGACAAATGTTTTGGCTCCATTCCATTAAGTAAAAATCTCTGGGTTCTTCATCTATTCACACACAAACAAAAAAAATGCAAGTCAACACTTTGCTATAACCAGTTTATTGCATGGCAGGTCATTAACTACCTCTTTCTAAATCATATAGTCAAGTCAGACAAAAGTCAAACTCTAGTGATAACTTAGTTTAGCTTTTTTTAGTTGAGGCAGTCACTTTTGCAAAATGGATGTCCAAAAAAGTTTCCTACCTTCACGTGCAACTGACCCAATGTCTACATGATCCCTAAATAATCTAAAAGCACATGGAGAGATCTGCTTTTCTTACTAAAAACCGCATGCATGAGAACAGGTTATGATTTGTTGAACATGTCTCAACTGCACTGAGGACAGTTCATTGTCAAAGAATATTACCATCAGTTGTAGATACAGCCAGTCAGCATTCTGGGTTGACTCTTGTTGCAGACACTCCAGCTTTTGCTATGATTTCTTGTGAATGTCCATTATCACATACTCCTACCAAGACTACCAGTATTTCTTAGGAACATACATGTATCCCAGCCACATGCTTGTAAACGAACAGTTTAATTACATTTCCAAATACAGCCATTGAGCCAACAGTGCAGCATAGCAAACTCAATGCACTTAACAACCACATTTTTTTCCTTCCTGAAATTGTCATAGTTTAGACATACAGGAGTATTAGATGCATTTTAATGTTCCAATTATTTATGGATGACAGATTTTCTAATTCCAAGTAGAGTAGTGTATCGATTTTTTTCCTGCTCCTGTAGGAAGATAGCTACAGAATCATGCTTAATTCTAAGAGAAGACACATCTTCAGCTGCTCTTGGGGCCAGAGGAGGTTTAATGTCTCTTATCCCGATTAATTTGTGTTTATATCTTACTTTTCCTTGGAACATTTTCCAGTGTCAAGTCTTTGGCTAAAATAACTGTCATTTAAAGAGGTGTAAGAAAATACAATGTAGGTTAGAAATATTTTTAATTTAAAGTGGACTTATGTTCATGCGAAGGGGGTTCTAAAATTATAAATTACAAACATAAAAAAGATCTTGTGGTTACGACTTTGGAGGTCCATAGATTCTGCAAACAAGTTATTAGATCTATAGATGAAATGGCAAATGATAGATTTATCTTTGTGCTATCTTTCGATAATAAAAAATTGCATAAGTATAGCGTTACATGCAACCAAAGTGGGAGTACCTCAAAATATGAGTACATGAACTGTTTGTAGTTATGGTTCCTGATTGGAAAGTGCTAGCTGTGGCCAGAGGAAGCCCTACTCTACAAAACATTCTTTAGGCGCTAATATTCTTTAGGCACTAAGACACGACTAATAAGGCAAGCGCTGGTGCTGGAAAAAATTCAGAGGGAATTTTTATCAGCACCTCACGCTTGCCTACTTCATTATATCTTAGTACCTAAATCATCACACAGAGTTGTAGAGTAGGCCTTGCTCTAGCCACAATTTCAATTACCCAAACGGGAACCATACCGGGAAACATTTCAGGCACTCAGATTTTGGGGTACCTCACTTTGGCTGCATGTAACATTAGCAGTGTTATACCTAACCAGTTTTTTAATACTAAAAGAGAGCACACAGAGAGATCTATGTTGCTCCAAAGTTGTTACAAGGTTATGAAACTATAGTCTTCAGGTTTAGTTCCTATAACTTAATTGAAAACGTAGTTAATTAAAAAAGGTAATTTCATGAGCCAGCCATCTCTATGACTAGTCAACAGCAGAGTTTTGAGTTGATAGGTGGTAGCACCACCAATTCGATTCACGAGGTCAAACATCATTCCAAACGCTCTGGTGTCCCAGTATATTTATCACAAGGTGGAGGATTTGCGTAATGGGTCAAAGGAACTGCCTCTACTTACAGTCTGAAGTTGTGATGGAGTTAGGAATTCTACTAAAGGCATTGAAAGTGTATGATAAATCTTGTACACTGGTTTATATAATTTGTATATATTATTTATAATATTTATACATAATACATATAATTATACATAATATCTATATAAAAGCAAGAGTGATTGGAAATGGATATGATCACATGCACTTTTTGCATTATGCTTTTTAATGTTTGTTACAATGTGCATAACGTGTCCAATATTTAAGTACAAAACATATTTTAGTTGCATTACTAGAATCTGTTGAAGTAGCCAGAAATGTTGCCAAGTTCTGAGCCCAGTATTCTTGATACACCATCTACAACACTGATATGGGATGTTGTTTTTAGTGATGTCACTGAAATTGTTTAGTTTCCCAGTAAGATAAAATAAGTATGGTATACCTAGCATTATATATATTATACTAGCTGAGATATCCACACTCTCTTGCAGGAGTGCTTCCAAGCTGGTGCATCCAGTGGTCTCTAAACACAAGCATACATAATCTCTCTGTAAATTATAGAGATGCACATTCATATGGCTTATGGGGGGGGGGGGGACTTTAAATGACTATGTGTTTTGGCTTGCTTGTAATCATGGAGTACTCCATGAGCACATACCTCAATTTTTTCTTTTCATGTGTGTGCTATACCAGTGGAAGAGAACTAGGAGTGTGAGAAATGAATCGCTTCTCAGTCATCATCAAATAACTGAACATAACATGTACATCTTGCTGTGGAGAGAGATTTGAAACAAGCTGATATTGCAATATTCAACTTCTCTTTGGAGTGAAATTCCACAAAATTGTCTCTATTTTTGTTCATTAATTGTAGAAAAATAAAATTTGAATGGTACCAACTTAAATTTAAGAATTACAGATTTACTTTTTCAGTAGGCCATATGTTGCCTCACTCTGATTGAACTTGTCTGTATGAAGATGGACTATTACGAAACTTGAATCTGCAACTTCTTATCCACTTATTCTAGGGGAACTGCCTATTACCATGAAAATCGAGAGAGTTGCCAGAAATGGTGATTAAGCACAGCCAAGTTCCTTATAGTTGCTGATAGAAAAAGTCACCATGGCACATTTTCTGAGCAAGAATATTTATGCTACACTTCTGTTTCCTCTTAAATCGGAGGACCACACCATTTTTGTAACCCTGATCTTGCTGTTTCATCTGAATAGTCTGTTGCTTGGCTTAATGCACTCCTCATTATTAGTTTGAGCTTGAAAATGGAAGACAGCACTGTCAGGTCTCCATTTAGGATCCACTCTCTGTTGTGCCCACACTCGTCATCATTGTGTGGCTACAGTTGACCATCTCACTACAAATGGCCTGATCTGCTAGAAGAATGAGGGATCCAACTATCTCCACAGATCCATCAATGATATCTTGCAGAATGTCTTATGATCTGCACATATATCCTCCTGGCTGGAACCATTCAGTCTGGATTGCTTAGATTGGAACAGGCCAGAATGTTGTGCTACTAAAATAATGGTATGTCATTATGTCAGGGAGTACTGTCCCTCCAGCAGGCCAGGAGGTTGCAGAGCTGTCTCACGATGAAGCACTTCTGTAAAAACACCACACATAAAGTAGGAAGGAGGATATGGGTAGACACATACTTTGAAGTGTATTCTGTGATAAAAGACATCTGACTGGTTGTGGCTAGACAGTTGTAACAATCTGATTATATTAACTTGTGATTTAGTTGACCTTATATTGCGAAATCTGTAAGTGGGGCCTGGAAGCCTATAATTATAAGGGGATGAGGTAACCGAACTTATTCATTCTGGTACTCGGTCATAATTGTAAATTTAAATGCTCTGCAGTCATAAATAGACTCAACCACCGTTATCAATCAGATAGTCGCAGATAGCACCAGACACATTAGACAAGCACATGAAGGGTTTATTATAATTATTATTGTTTATGCTATTATTATTATTATTATTATTATAATAATTATTTTTATATTATTTTACTTATTTACTTATTATTTTTCATTTTTTAAAATTATTATTCATGTTTTATTTACTTATTTATTTATTATTATACAAATGTCTTGTTTCTTTGAATTTTTGTATTCCGGTCATATATTTTAGCAATTGAAACTTTTATCATTGTGCTCTACAAAAAAAATCCCCCCACTTCCTTCACCAACTGTGTTTCAAGTTTCAGCTCATTATTGTTAGATTTATGACTACTTTTATGCAGCCATTTTTGTTGAGAAATGGAAGAGAAGAAGTGATACCTAATTAGTAGGAATCAATTTTAAAACAGCAAGCACACAATTCTCAGAAGGGTTAGCTATGACTCATGATGGCAACCACAATCATACTTCCCAAATATGGGCTTACTCTGTGTTCAGATGTATCTACAGAGGAAAAGTCGATGAAGGCTTGCAGATAACCACTCAAATGATGTTGATCGTTCAATAGGTCTTCCTTCTCGGTCACTATCCCCTGACTCTATCATACAAGCTCTTCACCACTCCTCTTCCGACATGGATAGGATGAAGTGATCTAGAATTAAGGTAGCAGTTGGTGTGTGTGGGTTTTCCTGTAAATGGTTGCAGTTAGCCTTCCGCTTCTTTCTGTGCAGGTGGTGATTCAGAAAGGGTAATGAATTGATCCATTCACTTCAAGCTCCATGGTAAACTTTTTGGATAGTCTGATGTTGCTCAGATGGTCGTACAACTCCTGTTCACTTCAATACTTCACAATGCAGAAGGTTTCATCCACATATCTCTTCCAAAACCTTGGCTTCAGTTGGGCAGTTGTGAGTGCCAATTCCTCAAAGAATAGGTTGGCTACACTGCAGATTTTGGAGAGCTCATTGCTGCACTCACTTTCTGCTCTAAGTTTTTTCTTGTTAATTGAAGTAGGTGAATTTTAGGCACAACTCCAACAGTTCAGAAATCTTCAGCGCCTAGTGTAGTCTTCCCACACAAGCTCTCATCCTTCATCAAATTCCGAAAATTACTTCCATGGCCTCATCATTAGTAAAAATAGAGGAAACATCAAAACTGACAAAACCTTCATCCTGTGCCAAGCATTCACCTTGAATATGCTTGATAAATTGCCAAGTATCCATGAAATATGTACTTGTATTTCCAGCTATAGGCATGTTATGAACTTTACAATGGTGCACGTATACAGGACGCAATTGGCCTAAGGGAAACCTCTGGTTTATATATCTTAGGAAGCCCATAAATCAGTGTTGGTCTACTTCCAGTCGACCTAATTCTATTGTATAATGCAGTTGTTTTTTCTCTGGTCTTCGCCATATTTTAACATAATTATGGTCTCCTTGTTTTACAGTGCTCTGGTAGGATCCTTTTTCAATTTGTTTCCAGCATTACTGTCAGCTTTGAAATGTAACTGTCCTTTGTCATCAACTGTGGTCTTCACCTTGTTTCGTGGTAAGATTGTGAACTCTTCATCTTCTTCAGTTTTCAAAGGGCCTTTCTCTGTTCCTTCTTTAGGTTGTCCTTTGGTTTCCTTGTTATTCTCAAAATTCCACATATTCTTCCTCGAAGCTCATGTACCTTGTATACCCCAGCTTACTGTCTATGTCTTCCACTACAGCTATGGTATCCATCAAAGGTAGACTAGACTTTTTGAAACAGGGAGAAAGTTAAGACCTAAACCAGGCACCTATTTCTGAGTTGGAGAAAGATTCTTCTCTGTAAGATTCACCGCCAATCTGTTCAAGTTTTGGGGTTGAAACTTCACTTCTCTCGATCTCCTTTTCTCCACAGTGTCCCCGCTTCTTTTAGTTTTTCTGCTTGGCCCTCTGATAGTCACTTCCCAATGCTGGTTCCAGATTTTCACATTCAACTGTTAAGGTACTCCTTTTATTTTCTCAATGAAATGACTCTCGGTTGAATTAATTACATTAAAATTACCTTCTCAATAATCAACTTCAAATTTTATTCAGTCAACGTTTCATTTCGACATATAGTCTTCATCAGGAATAATGAGACGCTAAGGCTCATGTGAGCCTGTTATATACTGGTAGATAGCGAACTACCATGTGCCTGTACATGCACCTAGCATGTGCAGCGGAAGTAAAAAAAATTAAAAAACCAAAAAATAATATATAAATAAATAAAATATAATAAATTAACAAACAAGAAATAAAAATGTACATAAATAATGAACAAATAAATAAAACACCATTACATTATAATACTATTGTTGTTGTTGTTGTTATTATTGTATTTGTTATTAATATTGTTGTTAATATTATTAATAATAGTAATTATAATAATTATAATTATAATAATAATAATAATAATAATAATGATGATGATGATAATAATAATGGTAATAATAATAGTAATAATAGTAATAAAGATGATAACAATGATGATGATGATGATCATGATAATGATAATGAGAAAATAATGATGACAATAATGATGATAATAATGATGATAATAATGATGTGATAAATAATAATGATGATAATAATGATGATAATAATGATGATCATAACGATGATCGTAATGATGATCATAACGATGATCATAACGATGACAATAACATGATCATAAAAATGACAGTGATAATAATGATGATAATAACGATAATAATAACGATATAATAACGGAAATAATAACGATAATAATAACAATAATAATATCAACATAACAACAAAACAATAAGAACAACAATAATAACAACAATAACAACAACAATATTAACAACAATAACAATAATTATATTAGTAATAATAGTAATAATAGTAGTCATAGTAGTCGTAGTAATCGTAGTAGTCATAGTAGTCATCGTCATCATCGTCATTGATATTGTCATTGTCATCGTTGTCATCGTCGTCTTAGTAGTATTAAGCAATAATAATAATAATAATGATGATAGCAATACAATAAAATAATAATAAGACTAATAATAATAATAACAACAACAACAAAAACAAAAAAATAACAATATAAACAACAACCAAAAATTATAATATAAACAACAACAGCCAACAGCACTAATATAAACAACAACAACACCACCACCAACAAAACAACAACAACAACAACAATGATAATAATAATAGTAATAATAATAGTAATAATAATAGTAATAAAGTAATAATAATAGTAATAATAATAGTAATAATAATAGTAATAATAATAGTAATAATAATAGTAATAATAATAGTAATAATAATAGTAATAATAATAGTAATAATAATAGCAATAATAATAGCAATAATAATAGCAATAATAATAGCAATAATAATAGCAATAATAATAATAACAATAATAATAATAATAATAATAATAATAACAATAATAATAACAATAATAATAACAATAATAATAACAATAATAATAATAATAATAATAATAACAATAATAATAACAATAATAATAACAATAATAATAACAATAATAATAATAATAATAATAATAATAATAATAATAATAATAATAATAATAATAATAATAATAATAATAATAATAATAATAATAATAATAATAATAATAATAATAACAATAATAACAATAATAATAATAATAATAATAATAATAATAATAATAATAATAATAATAATAATAATAATAATAATAATAATAATAATAATAATAATAATAATAATAATAATAATAATAATAATAATAATAATAATAATAATAATAATAATAATAATAATAATAATAATAATAATAATAATAATAATAATAATAATAATAATAATAATAATAATAATAATAATAATAATAATAATAATAATAATAATAATAATAATAATAATAATAATAATAATAATAATAATAATAATAATAATAATAATAATAATAATAATAATAATAATAATAATAATAATAATAGTAATAATAGTAATAATAATAGTAATAATAATAGTAATAATAATAATAGTAATAATAATAGTAGTAATAATAGTAGTAATAGTAGTAGTAATAGTAGTAGTAATAGTAGTAGTAATAGTAATAGTAGTAGTAATAGTAGTAGTAATAGTAGTAGTAATAGTAGTAGTAATAGTAGTAGTAATAGTAGTAGTAATAGTAGTAGTAATAGTAGTAGTAATAGTAGTAGTAATAGTAGTAGTAATAGTAGTAGTAATAGTAGTAGTAATAGCAGTAGTAGTAATAGTAGAAGTAATAGTAGTAGTAATAGTAGTAGTAATAATAGGAGTAATAATAGTAGTAATATAGTAGTAATAATAGTAGTAATAATAATAGTAGTAATAATAGTAGTAATAGTAATAGTAATAGTAATAGTAATAGTAGTAGTATAATAGTAGTAGTAATAGTAGTAGTAATAGTAGTAGTAATAGTAGTAAGTAATAGTAGTAGTAATAATAGTAGTAATAATAGTAGTAATAATAGTAATAATAATAGTAGTAATAATAGTAGTAATAATAGTAGTAATAATAGTAGTAATAATAGTAGTAATAATGTAGTAGTAATAATAGTAGTAATAATAGTAGTAATAATAGTAGTAATAATAGTACATAGTATAATAGTAGTGACAATATATAGTAGTAATGACAATAGTAATGACAATAGTAATGACAATAGTAATGACGATACTAATGATAATAGTATTGACAATAGTAATGACAATAGTAATGACAATAGTAATGACGATACTAATTATAATAGTAATGACAATAATAATGATAATAGTAATGACAATAATAATGACAATAGTAACGACAATAACAACATTAATGACAATATTAATGACAATAGTAATGACAATAACAATAGTAATGACAATAACAATAGTAATAACAATACTAATAACAATAGTAAAAATAATAGTAATAACAACAGTAATAACAATGGAAATTATTATGTTAACATTTTATTTCCTGGTATGTGCTGTGGAATACTTTATAAGGCTCTAACTTTTCAATTTTCTTGGGATTTAAGCTACAATCATAACAACATGAGCAAAGAATATGTACATTTAGAACTGGTCTCTCTCTCATAGCACATTATTCTACACTTCAGCTCTGTCAATAATAGCATACTCTTAAACTGTTCTTAATCATGATATATAGCAACATTGATTCCAATGAGTCCATCACAAGCATTTAGAGTAACATGATTATAAGAGTGTAGCTAACATACCTTTACAATGTCCATCATTTTCCACATATATAGCCTCGTTTACATTCACAGTAAGTTTGTTTGGTAACCTGGAAGGCACTCACTGCATCCACCATTGGTTGACAGAATTTTACACTTACTACTATAAAGTCCTATTGTGAGAGAAGAGAAATGAATATGAAAGTAATGTAAGCAGTGTTTAAAATACAAAGGGAGCGATTCAGATTGTGAACCTTTCTGGAAAAATTAAAGTTAGCACTCACCTGCAGCATTCCCCCTCTCCAATCCCATGCCCCCAAAATTAATTTAAAAACCACTTCATCTTTACCTGGTTTAGGAGTTAAAATATTGTTGGAGAACAATTTTCATTGGATTCGCAGAGTTGGGTTTCACCATGCTCATCACCAAAATACAATCACAGATCTGTATAAATTGTAGATTGCTTCAGAGAATGTTGAGAAAAATTCAATTTTGTTTAATAGTGTTATAAATTTGAATCCTAATTTATCACACATTCAGCAAGTTGGTTATCAAGAATGTCATTAATTAGGTGACAAACAATCATTCCTGTATTTAGTATATCTACCTTCCTTTGTTATGGTAGTTCCTAGCACTAAGTCGTATTCACAATAGTATTTCCAAGGTGAACAATGTTTTCAGGCTCCACTTTAATAGAATATATTACTGCTTCACTGCATATTAAAACAATAACAGAAACCACCAGAACTGGAACCTAAAAAGTGAGAAAGAGAGAAAGAAAGGGAGAGAGAAGAAAGAGAGAAGGAAGGAAGGAAGGAAGGAAGGAAGGAAGGAAGGAAGGAAGGAAGGAAGGAAGGAAGGAAGATGGAAAGATGGAAGGAAGGAAGGAATGAAGGGAGGAAGCGCGAAGAAGAAAGAATTACAAAAGTTTATAGTCATTTTTTGTTGTTATGTACAACTGCACATGTATATGAAAAGGAAAGCAAGCTTATAAAGTAAAATTCACCTGACTATTTTAAATTTTATTTGGCAAGTATGAAAATAAATCTCTTTCACTTGTTGTAACAGTTGCTCAATCTAAATAAAAATCTAAATGATGAAACATTATTAACATGGTGCTCTTATAATAATTCCTATGTGGTGTTTGAACTCTCACTGTTCTACACTTAAATATGCACTTCAAATTGAAATCATTCTGGGTATATATATACATCTAGAAGCATTTTGAAAGAAACTTACTGTCTTTACAAACTTGAACATAAGTTGAGCGATTGTTGGATAATGACAAACTGATGGCAGATTTGCACATTGGCTGAATTCTGTGTTTTCGTGAGCAGCTCCCCTCCAAAAGATGGACATAGAGGGAGCTGAAGCCATGCTTTGTTCCAAGCTGTCATGCCATGGCAAGCCCACAACACTTGCCACCAGGAGTGAGAGCAAGATCAAAGAATAGTTCCACCCTTTGCTGCAAGAACCAAATTTGCAGCTACAGCTTTATTGCACTGCTTTTTATCTCTTTTTATACACTTTCACACTCTAAACCAGGTGTTCTTAACTTTTTTTAGTCGCGGACCCTTTTGGTAGTCTTACAGATCCCTCCGCAGAAAAATGCAATAGACATTTTGAAAATAATGTATTGGTGATTTCCTTAACATTATTATATACATTATGTCTGAATCAAAAAAGAAAAAAAGTTCATTTCTGCACTAAAATATATTTCAATGTGAAGGTTGTTGCTGTTTGTTATGAATTAGAAGTGGAAATTCTGGAGTTGTCTTTGATAAGGCAATGCACATGTTATGTCTAACATCCAATCGATTTCTACTTTTAGTCTTAATTGTAACAAGAGCTGAAAATCCTGAGTGGTTGCAAATGGTATCAAATCCCCCATAGCCCTCTTTGGCAGGTGAGGATAGCCTTGTGTTATAAGGAGCACAAAAATCTCCAAGGTATTTTGTGTTGAATTCAAACCATATCATTTCTTTTGTTCTTAAGTCGATAAGATCATCTTTGGCAAGATCTGCATCACTAATTTGCTTAATGTCAGCAAGGAAAGGATTATAAATCCATGCCTCGACTTTTAGGTCATCTGAGCTGAAGTAAACATTGAAAGAGTTCTGCAGGGTTTCCAGGTGTCTGCACATTTCTGAATGCAGAGAAACCGACAACACTTTTTCCCTCCCTCTCTCTACTCCCTCTATCTCTACTACACTTGGCAGAAGCACTTACTCAAGTATTGGATAGTTTGCATAATTGTGTACCTCCAGTCTCATATTTCAAAGTGGCAGTTTGGCCAAAAAAGATTGTAGTGTTTCAGCAGCATCCATAATGCTGATTGCTTGGCCTTGCATCGAAAGACACACCCAATTCATATGGCCAAAGAAATCTGCCAATAAGCTAAGCCATATATGAACTATTCCCTTTCAAATTGTTCAGAGAGTGGAGCGTTCTTTTCTTTAAATTTTTTTATTTTACTTCTGCCCTAAGTTCCATCAAATGGTTCAAAATTTGTCCTCTGGAAAGCCAGTGGACTTCTGTGTGGTAAAGAAGAACTTCATGTTCTGCTCCCATTTCTTGACAAAACATCATAAAAAGACCACGGATTGCAGGTGCTCCATCTGTGCATAAAGTACTCAAATGTTTCTTCCAGTCAAAACCTTGCTTGGCAAAGAAACTTTTCACCATATCAATTATGTCAATGGCTTCTGTTGTTTCCGAAAGTGGCTCACAAAATAGGAATTCCTCTTTAAAGACATCATCATGAACATAATAACGGACAAAAGCAGGTAGTTGACTACACTGAGAAATGTCAGTACTTTCACCCAGTTGCATACTGAATTGAATGGTTTGGCTGCCAACTCTTCCATGACTTGCTTCAAAATATTAGAATACATATCAACTATTCTGGAATGTATGAAATCATTTGACAAAGGGATTGCTTCGATTTTCTTCCTCTGCTCCAATCCACAAACCAGCTCAACCATATTCAGTGCACTTGGCTTCACTAAAGTCTCCCTAGTTGTATGCGGCTTCGGCAATCTGATAAGCAACCTTGTAAGAAACTTCAAGACAAGGCTTTTGTGTTGGGGCAAATCCAAGTTTTGGCAAAGTCCCAGCCTTCTCAAATTGAGCCTTCTTTGCATGAAATATATCTGCACTCTCTGATACATTTTCAGGTTGTACAGACATTAGGTGCTCCTTCAACTTTGTTGGGTTCATGCTTCCATTGGTAAGAACTTTGCCACACAAGAAACACTGTGGCTTTTGTGTCCCATTATGCAAGTAAAACCAAAGGCTACATAGTCTTCATTGTACTTCCTTTTCTTTGACATTTTTTTGGTTCAAGCTGAGCTATAAGTCTTGCTATAAAAAGCTAGTGAAAGTGCTGTAAATCATGGATCAGGGCTGCAGTAAATGGAACCTTGATGAAGTGTAATGAGACACATTGAGCTACATGAATGAAGTGTGATGTCTGACATATAACAATTAAGCAAAGTATCAGTAAGTTTGGTCACCACCATATTTAAACAGGTGGTAATGTTAGATTCAGAAAGTTTGTCACCACTTTGTGGAAATTAGATATTTCTTACTCCTGGGCTTCACCTTAGGGTCCTCCACTAATTATGAGCATTAAATCTATATATTTTAGTTATGTTGTGTTAAAAACCTATGTTCTAGGACTCTAGGTAGAGTTTTAGGCCATGGTGATACTGTAGCGATCTTTTGTGATTTTCTTGGCAATGTGTGGCAAAATGTGCCATATGGCATGCGTTCATTACAGATTGTGCAATTGGGTTAACCTTGTAAGTGGAGTACTGATTAATGTGTCTTAATGGAGATGCAGTCACACAGTCCCCCAGTATACCTCTATGGGAAGTGCTGTAATAGAACCCCACAAAATCTAGACCCAATTTGTACACATGCAAAGTTATTGGTTTGTCTATTGCTTTTGAGTTGGACCATTGTGGAACTTTTTGGTGAAGGACGAGTGCAGTTTTCTATTGGTGCAGAAATATAAACTTATCAAGCAGCTCTACTAGTTCCATTAAGGTTTTAAAATTTAGGTGCTACATGAGCAGCTTACAGAATGTCATATAATTATTCTTAAAACATACCATGCAGAATTTGCATGAAGTTTTGCTTGTAGTTAGGGAGGAGCTAAAAAGGAAACACAGGGTGGGTGCAATTGTCCAGGTCAGAGAGAGAGGTCACTTGATTATTTGCAAATACTTTTAAAGATTTACTAAGTTTCAAAACATTGTGCGACCATCAACCAGAGGTCTATTATTAAAAAATAATAAAACAAAAAACAAACATACAAGCAAACAAAAACAAAAAATAAAATAAAATAAACAATAATAAACAAGTACGTAAATAAATAGATAGAAGATAGATAAACAAACAAACAAACATAAATATAAAAATTTAAAAAAATTAACAAAAACGAGGGAAAAAAAAGTAAACAAATAAACAAAAAAGCACAAAAAACCCCCAATGAACAACAAACAAATTAAAAAAACAAACAACAACAACAAACAACAACAACAAACAAGCAAATAAATTATTGTCAAGCTAACTAATAATATATTCATTACAGTTATACATTAATTGGCTGTCCTTTGCTCGCAAAGCCTCCCATTGCTTCCTAGACTTAATTGCATTGCCCCTTTGTACAGCCACAGAAATTAGCTCGAGCAGAAATTGGAATGATTTCTCCCCCATCCCCCCCCCCCCAACCACCCAAGTTTGATGCTTTATAATTTGTCCCAATTTCCTTAGAAAGATCAAGGACTTTGGGCCAATAGCACCCAAGGGTCTCTAAGCAACTGGTGTGAAAATAGAATTCCTGGCGAGGCAATTTTATTTGGATCTCCTCAGCCATTGCAGCAACTGTGTCTGAGGCCCTGGTGGTGTGAGAACGATAAGACAGAACCAGCATGTTAAGGCAGGTTGCATCCCAGATCAAGGGCTTGCCACACTTCCATGGGACCATGGTGTCTCCATCCGGACGATTTCCATCAGAGTGACTCAGATCTGGTTTGAGCCTGGAGGGTACCTAGGAGGATGACATAGCCCTATAGAGTACATTCTAAATCAGAATGGCAGAAGTGATGAACCTCGTTCTTCTTGCAGCTTAACTGTGCAGGCAAGGTTGCTCACCTCTGCCTCACAGTATACTGGCATTGATTAGAATGGCAAAGGGGAGACCCCAAATAAAGGCCCAAAGCAATTCTAACAGTTGTGTCATTCATCCTCAAATCCAAGTTGAAAATCGATGGGATATGGACCCATGCTCCATAGACTACAAAAAGCCTATATAGTTCCAGTCAAGCCATTGTTCAGCACAGATCCCATCTCCACTTTAACTTGACAGGCATCACACCACTTCTGGAGACATTTATCATGGCCATTTCACCTCGTTATTGTCGGGGAGCTCCAACCCTGCAGCCATCATGGGCCTGCAGAACTCCCAGATATCCTAGACCTGACAGCCAAGGCGAAGGGAACATCAAAGGAATAATTAACTAGTACAAACCCATACACATAGAATTAGTCTTGATATAAAGTAGAAAAATTGATTTCCGTGAATGTGTAGCTAACAGATTGGGCACTATAGACAGATAGAACTTCTAGAATATTCCTGTAAGGGGTTTGCATGCAAAATCTTGCACACCTTAACATATATTTGACCCCCAGAACAATTACAGCAGTCTGGGGGTCAAAGTCATCCTCGCACTGAGTACAAGCATGGGAGGAATTTAAAAAAAATTGGTTGGCATTTTTTGCGTAACTCTGTGACATTAGCAGCAAGTTTTATAAGTGCAATAAATCAGCCATATCAATAATGAATATTATGTTGTAGCACATGCTATAGTAAACTTCTGACTTGCAGTCATATTTACTATCACATTCTTCACTGTTGTTAAAAAAAATCTTCACCATTAATCCCTTTTCAAAGATTAATTCGCAGTAAGTTGGTACTTGATAGCCTGTGTGGTACTCACTGCATCCTCTATAGCTTTGGTGAGTTCGACACTGATTTCTAAAATACATCATGGTTAGGCTGGTTGGAGAGAATGCAAACAAAAAGTTAAAGTAAGTGAATTGTAGGTAGAGGATATTAAAAATATGGTGCATTATGGCATTTTATTTGGTGCTACAAATTGCCACAATTAAACTTTAATTAAGCCCTCAAAAGTTTAAACTGAACATTGAATAGCATTCATAGGCCTGGCTAACGCCCTACAAATACTTCAGACATTAATTAATAAATAGGCTATTCAGGTAGCACTTCTGGTGTTGGTTTAAAATGGAGGGCAAAATAACAACAAAGTGTACCGCTAAGCTAAGACTCACTTTTGCAGTTTCTTAGTATCCATCATAAACAGTGTGAGGAAATTCCTCCAGCAAGTTTAAGGATGAAGCATTGAGACCAGGGAAGGTACAGATAGGTGTAGAGATCCAACAAAACATTCCTACCAGAGAGAATTCACCAGTCCTACCGAAGAAGCAGTGCCTTAACGGCTGAGTGTGAATACCTGGAAGCTAAACAGCAAAGAGACTATCAGAGGATTCAGATCATTTGTAGGGGAGCAGCAGAGAAGACATACAGCAAATCCTAACATGAACATCAAAAGAAGCTGGAGACACTTTTGGAGAGAATAAGATTGAGAGAATTAGGGGAATTATTTTCTACAAAAGGCAATATTCAGGTCTATAAGGGTAGAGCTAAAAAGGAACTGAATGTACCCGATTCAGCCTTTTGAGATAATTTTACCTCAAAACACTCAAAGATGTCCCAAATTGAGCAAGCCCTAGCCCTAGCCCTAGCTCTAGCCCCTAGCCCCTAGCTCCAATAACAGTTCCAGTGGTTTAAAGAGTAAAAAGATTTCATAATGTTAAAAATATACTGAATGTGATTGTTTTGACATGAATGAGCTTTTTTAAGATAGTTTTCCGCAAAACACTAAAAAATGTCCCAAATTGAGCTTCTTTTAGTTTAAAATGGATTTCTCCAAAAATCTATTTTCAGTCGTTTAAAGTTTTACAATGTTAGAAGGTTCTGAATGTTGACGAGAATGATTTTTTCCCCTCAAAACACTAAAAATTTTAATAAGTTGAGAGCTTCTTTCAGTTCAAAAGGTGAGAAATTTCTCCAAAAGCATTTTTCAGTCATTAAAGTGTATAAGGTCTTTCATAATGTTGAAAAGGAACTCCATTTTGACAAGAATGAGCTTTTTGAGGTAGTTTTTCCTCAAAACACTCGGAAATGTCCCGAATTGAGTAAAGAAATTGCTTATTTCAGTTTATAAGGGGATAAATTTTCTTCAGAGACCTTTTTTCAGTCCTTTAAAAAGTCAAAACAGAGAGACTCATAATGTTAAAGAGCAATTGAATGTGCTCATTTTGACAAGAAGTGCTTTTTGAGACACTTGATTCTCAAAACATGCCACAGAATAGAGGTTAAGAAGGGAACATTTTCTCTCCAAAGCAGTTTTCTGTCATTTAAAGGGTAAAAAGAGTTTGATAATGTTAAAAGAGAACTAACCTGATCATTTTGACTAGAATGAGCATTTGAGATTTTTTTTCTTCCCTCAAAACACCAAAAAAAAATCCAAAATTGAGCCTTCTTTCATTCAAAACTTCGGCTTGAACAGATGGGTGGTGAATATGGCAAGTAAGAATCTTTCTCCAATTCAGGAATAAGTGCTTGCTTTGAGTCTTAACTTTGTTCCTGCTTCAAAGAGTCTACCTTTGATGGATACCATAGCTGTAGGGCTAGGAAGCTGGAGGATGGCAAGGCATGAGAGCTACGAGGAAGTATGTGGAATTTTTGAGAAGATCAAAGGAATCAAAGGGCAACCTGACAAGGGAAGGGAGAACCTTTAGGAACTGATGAAGGTGGACGAGCATGATCTTACCAGCAGACTAGGGGAAGACAACTGTTCTGATTTCAAAGCTGACAAGAATGCTGCAGACCATCTAGCATATGAAATAGTGAAGAAGGATCCTACCAAGGCACAGGAAAGCAAGCTGAATCATGTATTAAAGAATATGGATAATACGGGAGAAATAACAACTGGCATTGTACAATAAAATTAGGCCTACTGAAGTAGAGCACCGCTCATTTATGGGATCCCTAAGTTACATAAACTGAGGTTCATTTTAAGCCAATTATATCTTGTATATGTGCACCATTGTATAACCTTTCCAATTCAAAGCACATTTGATATCACCTCTACCTGGCAATACAAGTACATATGTCAAGGATTCTGGGAAGTTTATCAAACCTACTCAAGTTGAATCCTTGGCACAGGATGAGTGTCTCGTCAGTTTCTCTCTTTTTACAAATGTTACCATTGATGAAGCTGTGGAAGTAATTTTTGGAATGTTGATGAAAGACCAGAGCTTGTGTGATAGGATTACACTGGGTGCTGAAATATATCTGAACTGCTAGAGTTGTGCCTAAAATTTACTTACTTCTGTATAAAGAAAAACACTACAAACAGAAAGAGGGTGCACATTAGGCTCTCTAGTATCTCCTGTGGTAACCAACCTTTATCTTGAATTCTTTGAGGAATTCACACCCAAGAATGCCCTATGAAGGAAAGATTTTGGAAGAGATATTTGGATGATACCTTCTGCATTGTGAAGCAGGGAAGTGAGCAGAAGTTGTTGGACCTTCAATAAAACATCACGCCATCCATAAAGTTTACCATGGAGCTTGAAGTGGATGCATTGTTGCCCTTTCTGGATTGATACTTACACAGTATGGAAGATGGAAGGCTAACTGCAACATTTTACTGAAACCCCATGAACAGCACCGGTATTGTTTATAGATCACATCATCCTATATAACCATTACTTAAGAGGAGTGGTAAAGAGCTTGTATGATAGAGATGCCAGGTGAGTAGTGACTGAGAACTTTGGAAGAATGAACATCATTTGAAGAGGGTTTTTAAAGAGGATAATTATCTGCAAGCCTTCATCAACCTTTCATCTGTAGATAAATTCAGTAATCAGGTGTCTAAAAAGAAGGATCCTCCGATAGTGATTCCTTATGTAGCAGAGGTAAGTGAAAACATCAGGAGGGTCTGCATGAGTTCCACATCAAAGTCATTTTCAGATCACGACAAACTCTGAGAACAAAACTGAACGGAGATAAGGATGTTTTACCAGCTAGTATGCACTCATGCATTATGTACCACATCCTTTTTAGCTGAAAAACCACCAGAAGACTGTAGACCAGAGTGAAAGAAAATCTAGATGCCTGTAGAAAGTGTGCGAAAGAAAAGTCTCCTAAAGTGGGTCCTCAAAATATGAGTGCTTTAACTGGTTCCAGAAATGGTTACTGATTGTAAAGTGCTTATTGAAATCATTATCTGTGGCTAGAGGAATGCCTACTCAACAACTCTGTGCAATGATTTAGGTGCTAAGACGTAATGTAGCAGGCAAACATGGGCTGCTGAAAACAAATTCCCTCAAAATATTTTTCAGCAGCAGCGTTTGCCTAATTAGTCGTGTTTTAGCACCTAATGAATATGGTCATTTTGTAGAGTATGGGCCACAGATAACAATGGCTCGCACTTTTCAATCAGGAACCACAACTACAGACATCTTTGAGATACTCCCACTTTGGCTGCATGTAACTTGAGCATAGTTTTACTTATGCAATTTTTTAATAACAAAAGGTAGCACAAAGAGAGATCTATCATTTGACATTTGAGCTATTTATCTAGTTCACATAGAGAAGTGTGCTGCAGAATCTATGGAGCTACAAAGTGGTAACCACAAGATTTTTTTAATATTTGGAATTTATAATTTTATAACCCCCTTCACTTGAATATAAGTCCACATTAAAAATCATATATTAAAATTATTTCTAACCTACATTGTAGTGCTTGTACAGCTCTATCAATGACAGTTATGGTACATAATTGAAATGGTAAATAGTTTTCCAAGTACACTTGAATTGATGGTGCCACTGCCCATCAACCCCAAGCTGTGTTGGTGCCTGGTTATAAATGGCTGGCTCCTGAAATTACCTGTTTCAGTTAAGTGAAAATGTATATTTATATAATGGAAAGGATAAAAATTATATCAAGTCAGGGGAGATACAAGGTGCAAAACTCATGTGACAAATCCTATGGTGTTCTTGCAGATCTGGGTAGGCATTCAAAGATGCACTCTTATAGTATTCTATTGAAAGGATACACAAAAACACAAAAGTGGGGATGGTATTTGGAGGAAAATCAACCATAGTGGCTCCTTCATTTTTAAAGCTACTTTTCAAAATTCTGACTGAATATACAGAGAGTGTGATGTTGTGCAATAGATCCCTTTAAATAAGGGAGGGTAAGAAAATTGACTTCCGATAAGAGACAATAAAACTGCCCTGGCCCCAAGAGCAGCTGAAGATCATAGACTTGAGTATGATTCTGAAGCTATCTTCCTACAGGAGTTGGAAAACAATTAATCCACTAATCTATTTGGCATTAGAAAATCTCTCATCCATAAATAATTGGACCATTAAACAGCTGCTATTACTCCTGTAAGTTTAAACCATGACAATTTTAGTAAGGAAAACAATGTGGTTGTTGAGTGTATGTTGCATTTACTACACTGTTGGTTTGATGGCTATGTGTGCAAATGTTATTAAACTGTCCTTTACAGGCCTGTGGCTGGGAACCATATGATTCTCAGAAATACTGGCAAGCTTGGTAGGAGCATTTGATAATGGATTAGAAGAAATTATAGCAGTAGCTGGATTGTCTACCAGAAGTGTAAACCCAGAATGCCTACTGGCTGTATCCAGGTAAGTGGTGGAAAATTCCTGGACAATACACTGTCCTCAATGCAGTAGTGTCATGTTCATGAAATCATAACTGTTTGCAGGTGTGTGGTTTTTAGTAAGAAAAGCAGACCTCTCTGTGTGCTTTTAGAATATTAAAAGATATTGGGGGATCGTGTAGACATTGGGTCAGTAGCATGTGATGATAGGAAGACATCGATTTGGCAAAGTGACTGCTCAACAAAAAAAAAGCTCAACTAAGTTTTCACTAGAAAGTGATTTTTATCTGACTTGACTATAAATCATGATCTGACATGCAATTAACTGGTTATAGCAAAGTGTTGACTGCATCTTTTTCAGTTTGTATGTGAATGGACTGAGAACTCAGACCTTTTTATAATTATTGAAATGCTGCAAAAGCGTCAGTCTCATGAACTGATGATACTTTGCACCAACCTACCCCAAACTGTGTTGTTGTCTGGTTGTAGTGATGGGTTGACACTAAAATCATGAATTATGTGGCATTTTAGAATGTTATGAATAGTACAAAGTCAGAGTGTTGAAAAGATCCGATTGTCTTGTAAGGTACTATATTGTTGTCTTATGCAAGTTTTAGTGGAATAACCAATTTAATGTTGCTCATGCAGTGGCACATACTTTATTATGGCTGCTGCAGGTATACATTTACCTTTAAAGCTGAACATCCATTCTACTTCCTGCAGTAAGTAGAGAACATGAGACATGAACAGGAGCAATGTACCATAAAGGATTTCAAGGTCTATCAAACTTCCGCTCTAGAACAACCTCAAACCTGATGATTTACTTTATTGAGGTTTTACCTATAACAGTTCTTAGCAATTATATAGAAGGGAATTAACAGAGCTTCAACGAGTGTCTTGATCTTGACTTAGTTGGCAATCTTTAAGACTCTGTTGATCTATAAACTATCCCTTCTGCAAACACTTGTTTTATTGATAAGCATTATGCACGTGCTCTATAATTTTTGTGTGTTTCATGCGAAATGTTCTTGGAATGAATACATGTTTTTAGTATTTGCTGACTATGTGACAGATCTCCAGCTTAAAATTGGATTGTTTTCCATCTGTATGTATTATTCTCTGTTTGAGTGTATGTACATTTATATGTGTGGGTGTTGTGCTAGAGTGGGCCTGCATCAAAATCCACTTTGATGATGCTTTATTCCAATTTACAAATAAATAGCCAGTCCTCAAAGGAGACCTCTTCCAAGGAAATGACTCAAACAACAAAATAACAGAACAACACGTATGCCATGTGGTGAAAGAGGAATGTCGAACAGGAAGAAATTTAACAGGTCAGAAAAAGTGGAATTGATTCCCTGTTCTCCTCTAGTGTTTGCTTTGTAAAGATCTCATATGCAAATGTTACCTAGATTTTGAAGGATGCCATAGCTGATCTTCTATGCTAACTCTAAGTTGTAATGTACAACTATAGAAACAGGTTAGCAATAGTAATATCTGACTGATAGGGGGAAATATTTAAAAAATGTAAAACAATTATAAGAAAGTCCGACAGAAACACCTGGATTCGCTGTCAAAAAATTAAGGCAATATGACTGTACTCATGTAGACAAGAACCAGTTGAACATACTTTTCTTTATTAACATTCCCAAATATATTTATACAACCTCAAAAATCATAATGGTTGTTTACTTGCTTTTGAATAGTAATAGTTTATGTTGCTTAAATTATTTGTTTTTACAACAGTAGACCCTCAATGAAATCCCAGTTGACATAATAACTTATAATAGTTAACATGTTTTGGGGCTTATAGTGAATAGTAGATCAGAGTAGAGGACCCTTGCATAAGGTTGTCATTGTATGCAGAAGTAACATCCAAGAAGATATTTTTGAGAGATCACTATTGTCCTATTATTTTGTCAGATTTCAATCCACAAATATGAAGAGCAGTATTTGGCTTCCATCAACCACACAATTTCCAACTAATGATTCAAAGTGTATTTTCTTTCAAAATGGTTGGTTGCATGATTTTAAACATCAACTCTAGCAGACAATGATCAATAAAGTGTTATTTACAGTTCTATGTTCAGCAGTTTGATACTACACAATCTATAATTGATGTTCTAAAATATTTAGTTATCACAAATAATACTTATAGTCAGGTGCACTACAATGCTGGCTATGCAGTCTGTTCAATCAATTTTGTCCACCTTTCTTCAGTTGAATCTATCCAGCAATTTCCGTAAATCATCAATTAATTTACTTTCAACACTGGTGCTTTCTGCAGATAGTTTGGGATAAAGAGAAGTGGATATAGTAGAGAAAAATGTATTCACATTACCAATGTACTGACAGCAATTATTATCTCCAAGTACCTTTATATATAATGTCAACAATGATTGCAGCTAATATTCGTATATTCTCCCAATATTCACGTATTTTCCCTTTCATCTGATCTAATTTTGATTTCAATATGCTAATTTTTTCCTATAATGTTAACTATCAAACACATTCTTACAATTCAAGGTGAATATTATGACAATCTGAGCACTCTTTCTCATCTGTAAGTCGACCTATTTTTTCTGCATCATTCTTGATGTTCAGAAGCCACATCTCTGCCACCCCATCCCAACTCCAGCCTGCCCAAATTTTCTAGTATCATCTGCCATGGCCTAATGGAAGGCCAACATGATCCTTCTTATGATTATTGCCTATCATTGTCTACATTATTTTGAAATGCATGATTGCTAAGAATGGAGTTGTAACAATTTCAAAATCGCATATGTTCATATAATTTTTTGGCTCATGATAATATTGATAAAATAGAATTAAACTATAAATTTACTTACTCGGAAAGTCACAGATAACACTGAAGTCCTTCATCTCTATCTGACTTGAATTCTTCACACATTCATTATTTATAGTCTCATGAATGTTTCTATGATAGACGCAGTCCGAGTAATTAGTAAGCAATTTTTCTGTTGATGCTTTGTTTAAAAAATCGAGAAAGAAAGTCTCTGCAATAGAAATAGAGAAGTATAACTAAACATACACTAGAATAATGTTTTAGACCAATGTGTCTGTCTCAATATTGTGGCACTCTTACACAGTGGTCTATTAAATGTAGTTGTGATGTATAAATGACCAACTAAACTGAATGACGTGTGCAAGTCCTAGGTTCAGTAACCTATAATATGTGGACAAGCCCTGCATATGTGTCATATATAGTATACATAACAAACTACACTGCATTCAGCTATTATTATCTATGCATGTATAAACTTAAGCAAAGAAATATATGGAGATGGAATTGTACTCAGTAGCTGAGGTTTGTGGTGGAATAAGTTATTGGAGAATCAGCTAAACTACAGCTATGTAATCAGAACATATGATACTCTGGTGTGTGTGTGTTTCTTACTTACCTTGGCGATCACACAAAATTCCTTGGTCATGAAGGTTGTTGGCCAGATTAATAAATGTTTCATTCACTTTGGTTCCATAACTAACCTGATTCTCCTTGCCATTAGCAAGTGCAATAATTTCCTTTCTCAAATTCGTGCTTAAAGCTTTGGTGCTTGGATTAGGAATAACAACAGAGAAGTATTTCACCGTCCTTTCTTTGACCTCTGCTATTACTGAGATTGTTTTTTGTATTTCTTGAACAGCATATGAAATATTGTCACCAGATGTGGTTGAAATCAGTGTAATAATGGTGGTAGGTCTTGCACCACTACTCTCAAGTAGTATTTTATTAATCCTTTTCAATGTTACATATGAGGATGTGCTTAAAGATCTATTTAAATAGACCTTGTTCTCAATGTTTTCAGCAAATTCCAGGCATTGAACTTCATGTGATGAATTCAATACATTTTTGTAAATAAACAGCTCATTTTGATTCGTATCAGATGCAAACAGTGCGACTGAGATGTTGAGTTCACTTGTGTCATTTAGCAGGGTAGCTATTAAGAACTCCAGCAAATAACTTGCTCTCCAGAGTTGATCATTATCACTTGCAGCTGAATTATCGAGCAAAAAGATTACATCCTGTCCATCAATGCATTCAACCGCTGGAAGAGAAATAAATTATCAAATAGAATTTAGCAGTTACAGTAGATTCTCACACATTTAAACTGTGCGGGATACAATAATATTTGTTTAATTATACTATTTGTTTAAATGAAATTTCTGTATATGTGAGGTAGTTGGTACTGTACATGTAGAATTAAACATGATTGTGTGGGTAAGTAGTGTGTGTAGTGGCAGCTGTTTTAAGTTTGCATGTTTCTTAACAACTATTAAAGTGGAAGATACCACACAGAAGAAAAGTTATATGCAAAGAAGCCGATAAGAATTACAGCTGCACTAAGGGGAAGCTGGTATGCTTTTAATTCTAAAGACTTGAGTATTAGCTGATTGCCGAAAAGTCAGGTAAGTACTATATAGCTAGGGAGGTTACTTGGGCTTAAAATTAATTGTAATAGAATAATTACATATCATTTTACCTCATTTTATACAACTTTATTATTTTGACTCCAGCATGTGGGGAAAGGGAGGTCTTGAAATCTAAAGGTCTAATCATCATTCCTATGGTAAGCTAACGTGCTATAGCAGGTGCTACTTGGTTCCACATAGAAGTAAACCCACAGAAGACAGACTCTCACAAGTTAGCGGCCTAGTTTCTAATCAACCTCCTGGGTGAGGGTTAATAGTGTGCATGTTTTTCATGTTTGCAGTCTATTAGACGTTGCAAAGTCCCAAAGAAATTGTTCTCACAAAAAGCATGTATATGGTATATATATAACTTTTCAGTATATGTAAAAATATTATCATGCAAACCTACCTTGACAGTTTTATTTTGCAACATAACATCATCATTCTATAGTATGAAATTTCTACATACTTGTCCCTTGATCTTTTCTTTACCGTTTCCCCTTCCCTCTCAGCACACCTCATCCTCCTACCCATTAACTATCCATCAAATTCAGTTAAAATGAACTGTAAGTAGCTATATGTAAATAGTAAAGTATGTAGTGAAATTTGGTACATACACCACTAGTAATTAGAGTGGGCACTCAGCTTCACCTCATACAATTGTTTTGCCATTCCCACTACATTACTCACTCATAGTATCTAATACCAAATCTCATTATAAACTATATGCTATCACATGCTAATACCATATAATACCAATTGGCACCAAGTTACACACAATCTATCAGTGCATTGAAGGGTCATATCAATAACGAATATTTTATGCAGTGAACCTCCCTGACAGTCACTCACCAAGTTCCACGATCCAGATGGACAAAACAATACTTCCCACAATTCATGCCAAGATAACTTGTATTAACCTTTGGAATGTGATAATCTTTTCCACACCACACCCTCCTGTCCATTAATTATCCATCAAATTCAGTTAAAATTAACTGTAGGTATATGTAAATAGTAGATAATGTAGTGAAATTAGGTATATACACCACTAATAATGTAGAGTGGGCAGTAACTGCACTCAGCTTCACCTCATACAATTGTTTTGCCATTCCCACTACATTACACACTTATATAATAATATTAAATACCAAATCTCACTACAAACTATTCTATCACCAGTTATTACCATATATATCAGCTCTTGAAGTAGATGTTGGTTCACCACCGTATAGTATAGACCAAGGAGAGTCATTTACAAACAGGTCAAGATGGTTGAAAGAACAAACTCTTCGGTAGTTAAATATCAACATCACATAATTGCCCTTCCATAGTTTGCAAGATACTAACCTTCAAAAATAGATTTTGTACTTTGCCAAATAATTAGTATATCAATGTATGCTTATTTGTGTCAAATTTTAGCATAATTCTTATTTTTATGTGAAAAATGTGAAATTCTATTCTGATTGGCTTATAAGAAATACTACACCAATAGCAACAAGGCTCTGTGTGGCCTTTTACTACAGGAAGTGATTTAGATATAGTAATTATACATGATATCCACATTTTACAAAATATATTGCATGAAAAAGCCTGCTTACATTTACATGTGCCGCCGATAATCACTTGATCCTCAGGACAGTTACAGCAGTCAGGCGGAGCAAAGCCATTATTGCACTGAGAACAGCCATTGGAACTACAATTCCCGTTAGTATGTGCCTGGCATATCACTGTGAAATTTACATACAATCCATCAGTGCAATGAGGGGTCATATCAATATAGAATATGTAACACAGTGAACCTCGCTGACTGTCACTCTTCTCCAGGAGACACCGTTATTTTATTTAAATAGGAAAAGGTGAAAGTTCACAATAAACCTATTTTAACATTGATAAATGCCAAAAACATACAATTCCTCCTGCCGAATACAGTTCGTAGTTGAAGTTAACATAACAATAATAGTAAATAAATATGTATGCAGAACAGTCAATTGTTCTCCACCAACCTGTTAGTTTGAAGTGATCTCCTAATGTGTTCACATATGCTTATTTGTGTCAAATTATAGCGCATATTTATACACTGCTATTGGTGAAATAAGTGAAATTGTATTCTGATAACTGAAATATTACACAAACAGCAACAAGGCTATGTGGCCTTTTACTACTGGAAGTGATTTAGATATAGTAATTACACATGATATCCACATTATACAAAATATATTACATGAAAAATCCTGCTTACCTTTACAAGTGCCACCGACAATTATTTGATCCTCAGGACAGTTGCAGCAGTCAGGGGGAGCAAAGCCATTATTGCATTGAGAACAGTCATCGGAACCACAATTCCCTTTAGCATTAGCCTGGCATATCTCTGTGAAATTGGCAACAAGTTACACAGAATCCATATCAGTGTAATGAAAGTATAAAGAATATGTAACTCAGTGATGGTCTTGTCCACTCTAGTCAAATGGTTGCTTTTGTCAATCTTGGGCACCATGTATCAATTTATTTCCCATTACCCATGCTTCCGTAAGGATAGCAGTGAATTCATGTCGGTAATCATCACTATCAACAAATTATGGTGAAACCTTCTCACTCAAGACAGCTTAAGAGGGTATTCAAGCAATCCTCCGATAAAGCAAATAAATGGACTTTTACCAGTTTGAGGTATGATAAGCCAAAAAAGGATCCCATTCTTTCCCAGAGCTCTCAGCAACCTTGGAAAACATTGCAGTCAATCATTCCCTGCCAACCCGTTATTTGGGAGTGATATCTGATGTGTTCACTTTCTTCTGCAGGGACTTGCAATCCTCCAGTACCAGGTCACTGAGGAAGTTTGCACCTTGGTCGGACAGCAGTTCCTATGAGGAACTGTGTCTACAAAAGATCTTCTTTGCCTGCGGTTTAGAAATTGTTCCAGCAGACTGCTCAGGTCTAGCAAATGCTTCGAACCATTTTAGGAAATAATTAGAGAACACTACTACATACTTGTTACAGGTATCAGTTTACAGAAAGTTGGAGAACATCTATGCCCATCCAATGAAATGGTCCCCCTATCGGTATTGTTGTAGCTAGCGATGGACTTACAGACCAACCAGTTCCCCACCTGATAATACACTCCAATACATATTCAGAAAACTCCCACAATGCATCTCCTTCATCAAGTCAACATGCAATCCAGTAGGCACCATAACCCTCGATTCACCAGTGTAGCTAACACACCACTGATATAATCATATTGACCAAAGTTAATCGCTTATCAAGTGCCTGATCCTCTGGAACAATACATTCCTTCACAATCTGTATGAGGGTGATCAAGTCGGGAGTTTAGGCTTGCCCCTCTTCTAGTTCAGTTTCCTTGAACTTATCTAATGCTTAAACAACAAGCACAGATGATGAAATAGCCCTTGTTTTGTTTTATACAAATTAAGAGACAGCACATATGCATCATTTACATTGCTCATCCCACTTCTATGCTTGATTTTGAGGTTTAGCCTTGGAAAATCATGGCCCACCTAGCTAGCTTAGCAGATGACTTTGAATATAATGATGTACATGCAGAAAGATCTGTCAAAACAGTTGTGTATAATGACCCGGTCTGAATTGTTTCATTGACGAAATTAGACTCATGTTCTCTAGTTTGGTGATAGAAGATAGTTTTTCTCATGGACATGCAAGTTACAAGAAGCAATGCCACAGGACCCATCTTTTGCTTCTGTCCTACCTCAGATCCTAATCCCTCTAGAATAGCATCAGTCTCCAGGACAAACTCTTCACCAGTATACCTAACCATGGATACACCTACAACTGGGCTGTGATCAGAAGGCACCAAAAGAAGTCTAACACTCATCTTACCTCACATCTTTCTTGGGTAGTTGATGGAGATGGTCTGCAATATTAACAAACCTGGAATTGAATCTCTTATAATAGGATGCCACCATGAAACTGCCTCATATGAGTAGCATCTGAGGAATCTCATACACCTTGGTTGTCTTTTCAGAATCTGGACACTCATCTTCTCTGGATGTTATACGACCAAGGTAGACAAATTCTCCTTGCACAAAGGAACATTTCGTCGGCTTCAAGTTAATCGCAGCCTTGCTAAGCTATTAGTGGTCCTCAGAAGTCTCAGAACATACTAAGATGTCTTCCAGAGAGATAGAACAAGACCATTCATAGCAAGATAAATTGAATTAACCTTTGGAATATCGTGGGAGAACTGCATGTCCAAAAGCAATGTGAACAAATTCATGCAGCCCACAATGAGAAGCAAAAGCAGATTTTTCCGATTGCAGGGGGCATTTGGATTTTCCAGAACACAAATGCTAAGTCAAGTGTTCTGAAATTTCCTCTGATCAAGGGTGTCTAAATTATCATGAATGCATAGCAGAGGTATACCTTTTTTGTCATTGCATTAAACTCCCCATAATCCACACAAAACCTTATACTATGGTCATATTGGTACCAGGAATATAGGACTTGCCCACGCAATCATTCAGTGGTGAACAACCCCTTTCTTCATCATATTCTTGATAAGGTAAGACACTACTTGATTAAGTGAAATTTCTAGATATGTTAAGTAGTTGTTACTGTATATACAGTAGTAGAATTAAACATGATTGTAATCAAGAAATGAGTGTTGTGGCAGCTGTTTTAAGTGTCCATGTCTCTGAAGTTGCTTCACAGAGGGGAAGTTAGGTGGAGTGTTAATCTACTTAAAAACAGCTTGCTCCCACTCTGGAGTCGAAACTAAGTTGTATAAAATCAGCCGATAATAGGATAAATTTTCTCATTCTTTGTATTTTGAAAAAATCTTTCAGCCCAAGGAAACCCTGTTAGCTATAGAGTACTTATCAGCCAACAACTAACACTCAAGTCTTCAGCACTAAAACAATATAGCAGCTGTCCCTTAGTGCAGCTGTAAGTCTTATCTGCCCCTTAATATCAAAATGCAATAATCCTTCCTAAAGACAGCTAGTAAGCTATAGCACCTGCTACTGGTCTAGGCTTGGTCCCACAAAGAAGCAAGCCCACAGTAGACAGACTCTCACAAGTTAGCTGGGAAGTTTCTATGGGACTCCTGTGTGTGGTTTAAGAGCACACATGTGTTTCATGTTTGCAGTCGTATTTATGGATTAGACATCGCAAAATCCCAAACAATTGTTCTAAAAAACAACACCTAGGTATAGGGTATATTATATATAAAATATTATCATGCAAACCTAACAGGACCGTTATAATTTTCAACAGAACAACACTATTCTACAAAAATCTTCTATGAAATGTCTACATACTTGTACATATTGCCTTGATCTTTCCTTTACCACTTTCCCTTCCCCTCCCACCCCACCCCGCTCTCCTACCCATTAACTATCCATCAATTTCAGCTAATATGATTGAACAACAACTGTAAGTATATGTAAAGAGTATGATATTTAGTGAAATTTGGTACATATACCACTAGTAGTGTAGAGCAGGCAGCAACTGCACTCAGCTTCACATCATATAATTGTTTTGCCATTCACACTATATTACTCACTCATAGTATTTAATACCCAATCTCACTACAAACTCTAAGCTATCACATGTTAATACCATATTTTACCAGCTCTTGAAGTAGATGTGGCTCACTGTGTATTATAGACCCAGAAGAGTCATTTTCAAACACGTCAAGAATGGGTAAAAATCCTCGGTAGCCTACATCACATAATTACCCTTCCATAGTTAATGAGATACTAAACTTCAGAATTAGTTTCTGTACTTCGCCAAATAATGATTAACACTGTCAAATTAGAGTGCAATTCTTCTTTTTACACTGCCATTGGTGAAAAAAGTGTAACTGTATTCTGATTGGCTGGTAATTGAAATAATACACCAATACCGACAAGGCTCTATGGTATGTTACTTAGAGAGGACATCCACATTATACGATATATATTGCACGAAAAATCCTGCATACCTTTACATATGTCATTGACAATTATTTGATCCTCAGGACAATCACAGCAGTTAGGAGGCAAAAAGCCACCTTCGCACAGAGAACAGCCTTGGGTAGAATCGCAGTCCGTGCTATTGGCATTCTCCTTGCATATCTCTGTGAAATTATTGGCAAGGAATATACAATTCATCAGTGCAATGAGCAGCCATATAAATAATGAATATATGTAGTAGCACATGGATATAATGCTATAGTAAACTGCCAACTTGCAGTCATACTTACTATCACATTCTCCACTGTTGTTATAAAATGCTTCACCACCTTCTTCAAAGATGCATTCACAGCATGTTGGTTTTTTATAACCTGGAAGACACTCTTTGCATCCAGCATCAGTTAAGGGATCATCTTGACACTTTTTTTTACAAAGTGCTATAAAGACATTGGACAAATGAATATGATTATAACATATTTGCAGTGTTTGCTATTACAGAAACAAGTGTGTGCCAGAGATGTTTTTTTAATATACAGTTTAAAATACATCATAGTTGGGCTGTGCAAACAATAAGTTAAAACATTTTGTGAGTGAGTTGAAGGTAGTAGAATGCTGCTGATTGAATTTTATTTCATGTTACAAATTGCCAAGATTTAACTTGAGCACCTCGATAGTTGAAACTTAACATTGAACTGCTCTTCCCTGCAGTTGTCATTCAATGGCTGGTGGATGCCACTCATATACCTACGAGTATTTCTCATTTTAAATAATAGATATGGAATGCAGGTAGCAATCCCTTATTTCTTTTACCATGTTTTAAATGGCAGATAAAATATGTTTACAACTCAGCTTCTTTGTGTATTTTATAAATAGTATACTCAGCTAGTTTTGACCCCAAAACCTCAATCCTTTGCAAAGGCAGTAAACTCTGAACACCCCAGAACCATATTAATTTGCCTTCAAGATCTTGTTATGGGATAGTTGTAGCAATCAATTTATTTGTTTTCCCCCCTACAAATGCTTGGAGCTACTTTTGAATCCATCACAAAAGAAGTAAAAACTTTGATTTTTTTCATATTCAAGATCTTTTAAACATATATGACATATATCTATCTACCTTTCCCCACACACATGACTTGCATCTACTATGTCCGTTCACCATACTTTTGCTACCAGAAGAGACTCCCAACTCTCCAATGCTGTACAGTGCAATAACTAGTCTTGCATGACCAAATGTTTATCTAAACCCCAAACATAATTAAGGTAAAAGGTCAACTTCACGCCAGAACTAATTTTATTTAGCACCATCTATGTTTGTTTCTAGCTTTCCCCATACATAATGTAATAAAACATGTCCATTCAACCATCAAAAGTCTCCAACCTGTCCAATGAATTGGAAAAACTAGCCAGTTTCCCGATTCACCATTATTCCATTTCCCATTGAGCAAAATACTTGAATAAAGGTAAATACTATAAACACACTTGTAAACAATAAACACCCCCCCCCCCCCCATGTGCTAAAAAATGTAATTCAGAATTTATCTTGCTCGTGTGGTGTACTAATAGCAGCTGCTGCTGGATTTGTCTAAATATTAGCCAAAGAGTATGCAGTCAGCGGTTATATAACAGAGAAACTGTAAAAGCAACCATAGAACATTATTACAGGTCGGCCTAAGAAATCAGGTATTGCATACCATTCGGCTTGTTCTTAGTTCAGCATGGATCACTTATCCTTGAAGAATATACTGAACTATGACCGCCAGAATTAATCTATCATCAGGCACCTCCCTTCCATCACAGTACAATATATTTGACATAGGCAAGAAGTTTACTCTCATTATGCTAATTCTATCTGCAATGCTCCAATTTATTCTGACATTGAGTAACTATCTATTTATCTATCTATCTACTTGTATACAATATATCTGCTTGTTATAATTTTAATACTAAAAAATCCAAATTATTGCAATGACTAATCCACTTCTCTATCCAGCCAAATAGACAAAAATTGGTAAAGGTTGGATATCACAAAACATGAATGTAGTACACATATATTTGAGTATATATTATTTGACCCTCAGGACAGTTAGCAGCATTCAGGTGTGGCAAAGTCATTATTGCACTGAGAACAGCCAAATTCCCTTTAGCATTAGCCTGGTTTATCTCTGTAAAATAGGTGGCAAGTTACATACAATCCATCAGAGCAATAAGGGGTCATATCAATAATAAATTTGTAACAGAATATACCTCCCTGACTGTCAATCCCCTCAAGTGCATCTATCATTTTATTTCAATAGTGAAAAGTGAAAGTTTATATCAGCACACAATAAACTTATTTTAACAATGATCAATGACAAACAGGTACTATTCCTCCTGCTGAATACAGTTCGTACTTGAAGTTAATATAACAATAAGAGTAAAGAAATATGTATGCAGAACAGACAATTGTTCTCCACCAACTTCTTAGTTTGGAAGTGATCTCCTAATGTGTTCACATATGCTCAAATTATAGCGCAAATTTTTACACTGCCATTGGTGAAAAAACAAATGAAATTTTATTCTGTTAGGCTGATAACTGAAATATTACACCAACAGCAACAAGGCTCTGTGGCGTTTTACTACAGGAAGTGATTTAGATATAGTAATTACACATGATATCCACAGTTTACAAAATGTATTGCATTAAAAATCCTGCTTACCTTTACATGTGCCATTGACAATTATTTGACCCTCAGGACAGTTGCAGCATTCAGGGGGAGCAAAGCCATTATTGCACTGTAAACAGCCATTGGAACCACAATTCCCTTTAGTATTAGACTGGCATATCTCTGTGAAATTGGCAACAAGTTACACACAATCCATCAGTGCAATGAAAAGTCATATCAAGACAGCTTAAGTGGTTATTCAAGCATTCCTCCCATAAAGCAAAATAAATGGACTTTTACCGGTTTGGCCATGAACTGAGGTATGATAAGCCAAAAACTGGTTAGTGATGATCCCATTCTTTACCAGAGATCTCACCAACCTTGGAAAACATTGCAGTCAATCATTCCCTGCCAACCCATTATTTGGGAGTGATAACTGATGTGTTCATTCTCTTGATCTGCAAGGACTTGCAATCCTCCAGCACCAGGTCACTGAGGAAGTTTGCACCTTGGTCGGACAGCAGTTCCTATGAGGAACTGTGTCTACAAAAGATCTTCTTTGCCTGCGGTTTAGAAATTGTTCCAGCAGACTGCTCAGGTCTAGCAAATGCTTCGAACCATTTTAGGAAATAATTAGAGAATACTACTACATACTTGTTACAGGTATCTGTTACAGAAAGTTGGAGAACATCTATGCCCATCCAGTGAAATGGTCCCCCTATCGGTATTGTTCCCCACCTGATAATACACTCCAACTCTAACTCTTCCTCGAAGTACAATGCATCTTATGCCAAGCAAAGAGTCCTGAAAACTCCCACAATGCATCTCCTTCATCAAGTCAATATGCAATCCAGCAGGCACCACAACCCTCAACTCACCAGTGTAGCTCACACACAACTGATAAAATCATATTGACCAAAGTTAATCGCTTATCAAGTGCCTGATCCTCTGGAACAATACTTTCCTTCACAATCTGTATGACGGTGATCAAGTCTGGAGCTTAGGCTTGGTACTCTTCTAGTTCAGTTTCCTTGAACTCATCTAATGCTTAAACAATCACAGATGATGAAATAGCCCTTGTTTTATACACTGCACATAATTATGCATTTACATTGCTCATCCCACATCTACGCTTGATTTTGAGGTTTAGCCTCGAAAAATCATGGCCCACTTTGCTTGCTTAGCAGATGGATTTGAAGTATTCAATAATGATGTACATGCAGAAAGATCTGTCAAAACAGTTGTATGATGACCCAATAAGTATGGTCTGAATTGTTTCATTGACGAAATTGGACCCATGTTCTCCAGTTTGGTGATAAAAGATAGTTTTTCTCATGGACATGCAAGTTACAAGAAGCAATGTTACAGGAGCTTCTGTCCTACAACAGTTCCTTATCCAGGCATCAGTCTCCAGGACAAACTCTTCACCAGTACCTAACCATGGATACACCTACAACTGGGCGGTGATCAAAGGGCACCAAAAGAAGTCTAACACTACTCTTACCTCTCAAACTCTACATCTTTCTTGAATAGTTGATGGAGATGGTCTGCAATATTAGCAAACCTGGAATTGAATCTCTTATAATAGGATGCCACCATAAAACTGCCTCATATGAGTAGCATCTGAGGAATCTCATACACCTTGGTTGTCTTTTCAGAATCTGGACACTCATCTTCTCTGGATGTTATACGACCAAGGTAGACAAATTCTCCTTGCACAAAGGAATATTTCGTCGGCTTCAAGTTAATCGCAGCCTTGCTAAGCTATTCGTGGTCCTCAGAAGTCTCACAACATACCAAGATGTCTTCCAGAGAGATAGAACAAGACCATTCATAGCAAGATAAATTGAATTAACCTTTGGAATATCGTGGGAGAACTGCATGTCCAAAAGGCATGTGAACAAATTCATGCAGCCCACAATGAGAAGCAAAAGCAGATTTTTCCGATTGCAGGGGGCATTTGGATTTGCCAGAACACAAATGCTAAGTCAAGTGTTCTGAAATTTCCTCTGATCAAGGGTGTCTACATTATCATGAATGCATAGCAGAGGTATACCTTTTTTGTCATTGCATTAAACTCCCCATAATCCACACAAAACCTTATACTCTGGTCATATTGGTACCAGGAATATAGGACTTGCCCACGCAATCATTCAGTGGTGAATAACCGCTTTCTTCATCATATTCTTGATAAGGTAAGACACTACTTGATTAAGTGAAATTTCTAGATATGTTAAATAGTTGTTACTGTATATAGTAGAATTAAACATGATTGTAATCAAGAAATGACTGTTGTGGCAGCTGTTTTAAGTGTCCATGTCTCTGAAGTTGCTTCACAGAGGGGAAGTTAGGTGGAGTGTTAATCTACTTAAGAGGCTTACAGCTGCACTAAGGGACAGCTGCTATATTGTTTTAGTGCTGAAGACTTGAGTGTTAGTTGTTGGCTGATAAGTACTCTATAGCTAACAGGGTTTCCTTGAGTTGAAAGATTTTTTCAAAATACAAAGAATGAGAAAATCTATCCTATTATCGGCTGATTTTATACAACTTAGTTTCGACTCCAGAATGGGAGCAAGCTGTTTTTAAGTATCAAAATGCAATAATCCTTCCTAAAGACAGCTAGTAAGCTATAGCACCTGCTACTGGTCTAGGCTTGGTCCCACAAAGAAGCAAGCCCACAGTAGACAGACTCTCACAAGTTAGCTGGGAAGTTTCTATGGGACTCCTGTGTGTGGTTTAAGAGCACACATGTGTTTCATGTTTGCAGTCGTATTTATGGATTAGACATCGCAAAATCCCAAACAATTGTTCTAAAAAAAAACACCTAGGTATAGGGTATATTATATATAAAATATTATCATGCAAACCTAACAGGACCGTTATAATTTTCAACATAACAATACAATTCTAAAAAAAATTCTATGAAATGTCTACATATACCCTTGATCTTCCCTTTACCACTTTCCCTTCCCCTCCCACCACACCCCGCTCTCCTGCCCATTAACTATCCATCAAATTCAGCTGTATGTATATGTAAATTGTATGATATGTAGTGAAATTTGGTACATATACCACTAGTAGTGTAGAGCAGGCAGCAACTGCACTCAGCTTCACATCATATAATTGTTTTGCCATTCACACTATATTTCTCACTCATAGTATTTAATACCCAATTTCACTACAAACTCTAAGCTATCACATGTTAATACCATATAATACCAGCTCTTGAAGTAGATGTGGCTCACTGTGTATTATAGACCAAGAAGAGTCATTTTCAAACACGTCAAGTATGGGTAAAAATCCTCAGGTAGTTAAATACCCTTACATCACATAATTACCCTTCCATAGTTAATGAGATACTAAACTTCAGAATTAGTTTCTGTACTTCACCAAATAATGATTAACACTGTCACAATTCTTCTTTTTACACTGCCATTGGTGAAAAAAGTGTAACTGTATTCTGATTGGCTGGTAATTGAAATATTACACCAATACCGACAAGGCTCTATGGTTAGACAAGACATCCACATTATACGATATATATTGCACAAAACATCCTGCATACCTTTACATATGCCATCGACAATTATTTGACCTTCAGGACAATTACAGCAGTTAGGAGGCAAAAAGCCACCTTCGCATTGAGAACAGCCTTGGGTAGAATCACAGTCCGTGCTATTGGCATTCTCCTTGCATATCTCTGTGAAATTATTGGCAAGGAACTTACAATCCATCAGTGCAATGAGCAGCCATATCAATAATGAATATATGTAGTAGCACATGCTATAGTAAATCAGTCATACTACTACTTACTATCACATTGTCCACTGTTGTTATAAAATGCTTCACCACCTTCTTCAAAGATGCATTCACAGCATGTTGGTTTTTTATAACCTGGAAGACACTCTTTGCATCCAGCATCGGTTAAGGGATCATCTTCACACTTTTTTTTACAAAGTTCTATAAAGACATTGGACAAATGAATATGATTATAACAATTTGCAATGTTTGCATTCACAGGAACAAGTGTGTGCCAGAGATGTTTGAAGTACCACTATTTTTTAATATACAGTTTAAAATACATCATAGGTGGGCTGTGCAAACGATAAGTTAAAACATTTTGTGAGTGAGTTGAAGGTAGTAGAATGCTGCTAATTGCATTTTATTTCATGTTACAAATTGCCAAGATTTAACTTGATTGAATTAAGCACCTCGATAGTTGAAACTTAACATTGAACAGCTCTTCCCTGCTGTTGTCATTCAATGGCTGACTCATATACCTACGAGTATTTCTCAAATTAATTATTTTAAATAATGGAAATAGAATGCAGGTAGCAATCTCTTACCATGTTTTAAATGGCAGATAAAATATGTTTACAACTCAGCTTCTTTGTGTATTTTATAAATAGTATACTCAGCTAGTTTTGACCCCAAAACCTCAATCCTTTGCAAAGGCAGTAAACTCTGAACACCCCAGAGAACCATATTAATTTGCCTTCAAGATCTTGTTATGGGATAGTGGTAGCAATCAATTTATTTGTTTCCCCCCCTACAAATGCTTGGAGCTACTTTTGAATCCATCACAAAAGAAGTAAAAACTTTGATTTTTTTCATATTCAAGATCTTGTAAGCATATATGTATATATCTATCTACCATTCCCCACACACATGACTTGCATCTACTATGTCCTTTTACCATACTTTTACTACCAGAAGACTCCCAACTCTCCAATGCTGTACAGTGCAATAACTAGTCTTGCATGACCAAATGTTTATCATAACCCTAAACATAATTAAGGTAAAAGGTCAACTTCACGCCAGAACGACCAATTTTATTTAGTACCATCTATGTTTATTTCTAGCTTTCCCCATACATAATTTAATAAAACATGTCCATTCAACCATCAAAAGACTCAAACCTGTCCAATGAATTGGAAAAACTAGCCGGTTTCCCGATTCACCATTATTCCATTTCCCATTGAGCAAAATACTTGAAAATAGGTAAATACTATAAACACACTTGTAAACCTTAAACACCCCCCCCCCCCCCCATGTGCATTAAATATAATTCTTAATTTATCTTGCTCGTGTGGTGTACTAATAGCAGCTGAAATGTTCTGCTGCTGGATTTGTCTAAGTATTAGCCAAAGAGTATGCAGTCAGTGGTTATATAACAGAGAAACTGTAAAAGCAACCTCGGCCTAAGAAATCAGATATTGCATACCATTCGGCTTGTTCTTAGTTCAGCATGGATCACTTATCCTTGAAGAATATACTGAACTATGACCGCCAGAATAAATCTATCATCAGGCACCTCCCTTCCATCACAGTTTAGTACAATATATTTGACATAGGCAAGAAGTTTACTCTGTATTATGCTAATACTATCTGCAATGCTCCAATTGATTCTGACATTGAGTAACTATCTATGTATCTATCTATCTACTTGTATACAATATGTCTGCTTGTTATAATTTTAACAATCCAAATTATCGCAATGACTAATCCGTTTCTCTATTCAGCCAAATAGACAAAAATTAGTAATGGTTAGATATCACAAAAAATGAACAAAATCAGGTAACTACTTGTAGTACACATATCTTTGAGTATAAATTATATGATGCATAGGTATATAGCAAGTCTGCTTTAGTAACAAACATGATTAAATAACACCCCTATTTGTTTTGATTCTGGTGTTAGATGGAGTACCTTGTATAATACACATGTGTATTATATAGAAAATATTGATGGATGTTTAAAAAAAAAAGATTTACCTGTGAAGAAAACATACATTTAGAGGACCCTTTACCTTAATGTAGACCATGACCCTTTATGTAAAGACATATTATAACACTGTTTGTTTTTTACATACAATCTCTATTATATTTTGAGTTTATTATACAGGGTCCTTTAAATCTTGGTCTTCATTGGTAAATTCTATCTTCACTGACTAGTCAAGCCAATATAATATTTTGAAACATTTTTGTCTTGTGTGTATATAGCTTCTTAGATGAGTTAGAGTGGATTATGGTGGGTGAGTAACTAAAGAACATATGCCCATATTTTCATGAACCAAGAATTGGTCAAAATACAGCATGCAAGTGAAATGGTTCTCCATATTTTACAATGAATATTTATTCTATACTTATAAGAGTTACAGATAATGGTCGGACAGTCCATAGTCAATCATCAGGATTGACACCATCCATATCACACATTTAAGTCACTTCTAGTTTTGTTGAGAGTATGTATAACTTCACTGCTGGCAATAAAATCCTTAACTGTTTCATCATCTAAATTAACTGCTTCTGTTGTTTTGAAAATGTTTCCTTAATTCTTGGAAAATAGTAGTTATGAATATGTTCATGCACAGTAGAACTATACCAAGAAGCCCAAGTTAAATATCAGTAGAATGTCACTACATGACTATAGCGAAATATTTCAGTGAGTTTAAATATACCAATTTGTAAACCTCTGGCTCTACAACTTTTCTTGGGTTTCAAGTCACAATCATAAAATTATAAACACAAAAATTATGTACATTTATGTCTCGTCTCTCTCTCTCATAGCACATTTTCCTCTACTAACACTACAGCTATGTCTAGTAATAATTCTGATAGCATACTTTTGGCTGTTCATAATCATGATAGCAACATAGATTCCAATAACCTCTCCATTACGAGCACCAATATTATTGTATGATTATCAGAATGTAGCAAACATACTTTGACAACTTCCATCAATTCCCATGTAGCCCTGTTTGCATTCACAGCAAGTTGGTTCTTGGTAACCTGAGCGGCACTCACTGCATCCACCATTGCTTGACGGAATTTTTCATTTACTACTACAAAGTTCTATTAGAATAGAAGAGTAATGAAGATAGTTGCAATATAAACAGTGTGTATATGCACGAAACCAAGTGTGTGCTGGAGATGTTTCAAGTACCAATTAAAAAATAGAATTAAATGCATTATGGTTAGGCTGGTTGGAGAGAATACAGTTAAAACATTATGTGATTTTGCTGAAAGTACACAAACTGGCTGTAACTGCAAAACATACACTATAAATGATTATATATTTCTTGCAGATAGTTTTGACATTTGAAATACTTGGCTCAGACATGAGTCACATGATAAATTGGAGACACTACCTTATTTACTTAAGTACACATTTGAACTAACTTTTGCAGCTCTCATCTTCTGCTTTAAAAAAGTTATTGGCTGAGTCACACTCACAACAATCTGGACCAAGATAGCCTGTCTTGCAAGTGCACCCCATTACAGTGCAGGTGGTACCTTCAACAGTATTGTTTCGGCATACTGCATTCAAAAAAAGATGCCAAAATTACCATGTGAGCAATTCAGACAGTGAACATTTCCTTATTTAGTGGAGAAATAAAATTAGCATAGATCTGTACTCACCTGCTACATTCCCCCCTCTCCAATCCTGCCCCCACCCTTCCCAAATTATTTTTAGTTTAATAATTAAAAAAAATACAATAATATTCCAATATGTTATTTTATTGCTACTTTATCTGTACCTGGTTTGGGAGTTATAACAACTTTGTTTCGGAACACAATTATGGCTGGAATCACAGAAGTTGGTTTGATCCTGCTTGTCACCGAAATACAAGCACAGATCTGTACAAAAATAAGATTGTAGATTGTTTTAATGAATGGTTGAGGAAAAGTCCAAATTTTGTAAAATAGCGATATAAATTTTAATTCTCAATTTATCACATATTCAGAACATAAGTTTACATAATTTTGTATCTTGAAACAAAAATTTCCAGGCCAAAATCTTATAGATAAGAGAGTAATTGACCCTATATTTAGTATGTATACCTTTCTTTGCTGGGAGTATTCCTATCACTGATGAACGAAGAGTCGTATTCACAATAGTATTACCAAGTTGAACAGTGGTTTCAGACTCCACTGCCACAGAATCTATTACTCCACCATCGCAGCATAAAATCATGTTGGTGAAGTAACAAGAAGCCAGCAGAACTGGAATCTAAAAAGAAAGACAGAGAAAGAAAGAAATATAGGCAGAGAGAGAAAGAATGAAGGGAAGTAAGGAAGGAGAGAGCGAAAGTTATAAAGTCAAGTCATTATTGTTTTTGTTGTTATAGTTTTGTTGCTATTGTTGTAATTATTGCCAACACTGACAGCTGCAATTTAAGCTGTTATCACATATTGATTAGTACAACTGACCATGCATATGAAAAAAGGTGGTTGAGCTTATAATAATTATATAAAATGAAATTCATCTGATCCTTGTAAATTAGTTTTGGCAAATAAGAAAAGAAATTTCTTACTTTTTTTGGTACCAGTTGCTCAACCTAAATTAAAATAAATGGTTCTCTTCTAATAATTCTAGGAGGTGTTTGAACTCTCACTGTTCCATACTTCAGTGTGCACTATTCATCTTGGGTATGTATACATCTAGATGCATTTTGAAAGAAACTTACTGTCTTTACAAACTTGAACATCAATTGAGTAATTGTTGGATAATGACTGACTGATGGCAGACTTGCACCTCGGTTCAATTTCTGAGTTTTCGTGAGAAGCTCCCCACCAATAGGAGTAAGCTGAAGCCTTGCTTTGTTCCATGCTGTCATGCCATGGCATGCCCAAAACACTTTCCACCAGGAGTGAGAGCAGGATCAAAGAATACTTGAACATGGCTCCACTCTTTGCTGAAAGAAATAAGTTTGCAGCTACACTTGTTTATTGCACTGCTGTTTAGCTCTTTATAAACAAATTCACTTTATACTCCCACACAAATATGTACACTAATTAGATTGTTGAGTAATCAGGAATGTCTCTTCATTGGCCCCCAACAGACTTCTGCACAGAGAAGGGAACAAATTAGCTATCTGGCTTCCATGTCACCCAACATTTGACTTGACATAGCTACACTATCTTTAGACCAGACCCATGAGTGTGACTCTATGGAACCGCATCGGCTAATGCAGTCCAATATCTTTAAACATAAATAGTAAAAATAGCCCAAATTTATAACTGTAATGAGAAACACACACACCCTATACATATAACCTTTTTTAATGTCACCTATGGCCTTAGTGACTGCAAGATTATTTCCATATAAGTGTAATCTGATCATGTGGTTCTATTAATTATTTTTTCTTTGCTTATTAATATTGTTGCTGTTATTATTATATTAAAAGACAAACAAATATAATTGCATAATCAATTTTTATCTAATCTTTCTAAGGTATGCCCGCTATTGTTCCCAGTATTGAAGGCACATTTCCTACTCTCTGCACAACCACTCACAACTATTGGAGGAAGAAGCTGCAGAATGTAAATGTACAGTCCGTTGCTATATCTCAACTCATTCACATGGTCGTAGTCTGAGGTCCAAACACTCATGAGGTATGATGGCTACAGTGATGCAAGTAGAATATGAATATTGGGGGATCAGGTTGGAATATACTTCTCCCTCTTTCTCCCATAGTCCAGGCTAGTTATTGCTCCTTCTCACAGAGTGATGCCTTCTGAGTGCTCTTGATCAGTGCAGTGACAGGTCAGATGGTTCCAACCGGGATGGGACATGTACCAACGACAGCATATAAGTCTGTGCGGTGGGGGTATAGTGTCCCTCACTTTTCCAGCAGCTACAGCCATGGTTGAGAACTGATCCACTAGAACACTACAGTGATGGCATGTATGAGACCTACTACAAAGGAGAGAACCAGGCAATAGACACACAGCAAAGTGAACAGTGTTGTCATCCATGTGAAGGTACATAGAGGAAATGGTACTGCCTTTAGACATGCTCCTGTTTCTTCCATTGAAGAAGCAGGCATACACGCCTGTGCCATACAATTATGAACCATGTTGGAGGTGAGAATAGTGGAAGCTAGGTTGCAGGTAGAGGGGGCAAGATGAACTACTTTTCTGATACCTAGCCCACAAAACTTCACCAGTGGATAATTAAATAATGAATTTATTTACTTTACTTTTCTTTTCCGTTTTGGGGGGGGGTTTAACTTCCTATCTGTGTTTTGGGTTTTTTAATTTATTTGTTTGTTGGTTGGTATATTTGCTAACTTAATTGTTTAGTTATTTAATTTAAAATTAGCTTCTCAATAATCAACTTCAAATTGTATTCACTCGAAATTTTGACTAGATGCTCTAGCCATCATCAGGAATAATGAAATTCTATGGCTCGGATGAGCCTGCTATACACTGGTACCTCACTTACCAGTACACATGCCTAGTACATGAACCGGAAGTAAATATAGAAAAATAAAACCAAAAAAATAAATGAACAATAAATAAAAATTTACATAAATAATAAACAAATGAATAAAACAAAGAAATGAATAAAATAACAATAATATATTATAATATAGATAACAATAATAATAGTAATCATAATAATCATCATAATAATAATAATCATAATAATCACATAATAATAATCATAATCATAATCATAATCATCATCATAATCATCATCATAATCATCATCATAATCATCATCATAATCTTCATCATAATCATCATCATAATCATAATAATAATAATAATAATAATAATAATAATAATAATAATAATAATAATAATAATAATAATAATAATAATAATAATAATAATAATAATAATAATAATAATAATAATAATAATAATAATAATAATAATAATAATAATAATAATAATAATAATAATCATAATAATCATAATCATAATAATAATAATCATAATAATCATAATAATAATCATCATAATAATAATCATAATCATAATCATAATAATAATCATAATAATAATCATAATAATAATCATAATAATCATCATAATAATAATCATAATAATAATCATAATAATAATCATAATAATAATCATAATAATCATAATAATAATAATCATAATAATAATCATAATAATAATCATAATAATAATCATAATAATAATAATAATAATCATAATAATAATCATAATAATAATCATAATAATAATCATAATAATAATAATAATAATCATCATAATAATCATAATAATAATCATAATAATAATCATAATCATAATAATAATAATAATAATAATAATAATAATAATCATAATAATAATAATAATAATCATAATAATAATAATAATAATAATAATAATAATAATAATAATAATAATAATAATAATAATAATAATAATAATAATCATAATAATAATAATAATAATCATAATAATAATAATAATAATAATAATAATAATAATAATAATAATAATAATAATAATAATAATAATAATAATAATAATAATAATAATAATAATAATAATAATAATAATAATAATAATAATAATA
>JAQNBH010000007.1:32587891-32717891 GCA_028752905.1 Cladorhizidae sp. MBARI D1340-BT2 | reverse complement strand
ATGTTGTGGGACCGCCAAACTACATTAATGGTGACCATGCTTCAGGATGTTGTGAAATCCACTAAGTAATGCCACCCAAAGCACAAATTAAAATTCCTTGCTATGTCTCCTAGGAAATTCTATTTGGGGGATTATCTTGTGCTAATTGCATGCGTGAGTAACTGGTGCAGATACCAAACTACTACATTAATGGTGACCATGCTTCAGGATGTTGTGAAATCCACTAAGTAATGCCACCCAAAGCACAAATTAAAATTCCTTGCTATGTCTCCTAGGAAATTCTATTTGGGGGATTATCTTGTGCTAATTGCATGCATGAGTAACTGGTGCAGGTACCAAACTACATTAATGGTGACCATGCTTCAGGATGTTATGAAATCCACTAAGTAATGCCATCCAAAGCACAAATTAAAATTCCTTGCTATATCTCCTAGGAAATTCTGTTTGGGGGATTATCTTGTGCTAATTGCATGCGTGAGTAACTGGTGCAGCCTGCCAAACCACAAGCTAACCCCCATGTGCAAATGGATTGGCAGGATAAATAATTATGTTGTCCATTAACCCAATGGCGCCTGTCCATTAACCCAATGGCGCCATACAGCGCCACGGCTTTGAAAAATAAAATAAAATATAAGCATTTCTCAATAGGCAATAATTTTTATATCAAAAGATAGCTAAATTCAAACTCTATTTAGACTAAAACAATTACGGCGGTTGGACGGAGGAAAGTTAATGAAATTATATTTAAAACACGAACAATTTTCAGTCGGACGATATCAACGATGGAGAAGAGACTGTCAATAGCTGAAATTATTTCCCAAGTGACTAGGGCAGCTTGGGACATTTCTGGTGATGAATCAAGTGACGAAGAATGTGAAGGCATCCATTCCTACCTCGGAGATAGTCGTGTGCAATGCAAATACTGCAATGTTCACCTTTGCATTATGGAGGATCGGAATTGTTTCCATGCTTTCCACAACTTGGTTGACTTTTGCCACAGACACTGATTTCATCTCAAACTTCACCCAAAATTTCTTTCGATTACATTATGTCAAACAATTATATCAAATGTTTACTGAATGTTGTATTGACAAAGTTCTTGTTGATAAATAAGGCCATTTTTGTGGTCGATTTATGAAGACCTTATTATGGGTTGGCATAACTTTTGTATAGTAATGTATATTCCTAGAAGCAAAAGAAAGGATATGGATAGAGCTACCTTATGAGCTATATATCGAGTCCATAACATGAACTATGGAGAAGTTATGGCACTCCTAATCATGACCATTGTTTGCATAATTATATTCATATTATGTGGTCAGTTTGTGGTCACACCTTTTGACCACAATTTCTAAAACAATCATGCTATCATATGACCAAATGGTAAATGGTTCAGCTAAATATCTGATTTGATATTAATTTTTTAATGTGGCTGTGTTAAATTTAAAATAATTCTCCACAATGCTGATAGTGAGAGGGTTAAATATAATTATACGTATACATATATATATATATACAAACAACTGTATATGTATATATATATATATATATGTATTCCAAATGATTGTTGCAATACATGTAAAGTGATAAAAAAGTCAGACACACTACTCTCTGATTATGTTGAGGCATTTCGGACGTTTGTTGAGAGCATATTTTTTTAAGAATTTGAGGGACATGCCACATTCACACCTCAAAATTATAATTTAAGTGATATTGTGCAGTGTAAGTTTATAGTATGTAAGTTTAATATCATAGTTGTGCATGTTATAAATGCAGTCGTTTTTGTTCAGCTGCATGCAATTATTTTGGCAACTTTATGAACATTCTGGAAATTAGTTTTGCAACATGGTCACTGTCAAGAAGAAAGTTTAACGGCAAACATGCCACAACCAGTCTCTGCTTCTACCCCACCTGTAGCTATGTTTAGCAAGATGACGATTCTGCTTTAGATAACTCTACTGGCCTTCTTAAGACTTCTAAACATCATTTTGTCTTCCATGAGAGAACATGGTCCAATTGCAAAGAGGAATTTAACACTTTAAGACAGATGGAAATCTAATGTGCAATTTACCTAGACATATAACTGGTGTGATTATAACTACCTTCACCTCCTTACTTAACTTTTTTTCACTTCATAACTTTCTTTTAAAGCTAGGGATCTATGTTCTGCTCTTCTTTGCAGGTGAATCGCTATATAAACTCTGTGCTGAACCACCATCAGGAAGGATAAAAATGTTAATCAGCCAAACATAACAGATGCAGACAGGCTGGCCAAGGATCTTAAGACTGCTGTATACACCAGATGAGTTCATACTGTGAAAGAAGATACTTTTTAGCCTTTTTTTTTTTCTAAAAATAAAAAATTTACAGATCCAGGTGCTGTCTAAGGAGAATATTAAGAAGAAATTTGGTAACTGTGTTTTTTCTGTGGTGTTTGTGTGTGCGCAGGTGTGAATGAGTATATCTATGTGTGTGTCTGTGTGTATCAGTACATCTATTGTGTGTGTGTGTGTGCACATGTGTACCTGCGTTCAAAAGAATCACAATCCTTTTTCACCTCTATTAAGGTCCATATCTCATGTCGAATGACTCCTGGGATATTTCTATGGAATTCAAGAGCCATCACAATACATGAAAAGTGGTTTAGCTTTCTCAACCCAGCAGGTTAGACCTGTAAAAAGAATTGATTGTCATGCCTATTTCAGGTAAATATGATTGCAAAACATGTGTATACATTCTGTGGACATATTCTTGTTCTTCCTGCATTATTGTTTTCTACCTGTCACTTTACACACTTTTGTAATAATTGTTGACTTAGCCTTGTTAAAATGACCCTTGTTAAAATGACCCTTTATTTCTCTGCTGTTGAAGATTGAAGAAAGAGTTTGGAAACAGCAGTAGAGTACTTTTTATTATCTACATAGTGGCTCAGTACATACTTGTGGTCTGTCCAGGCATATATATGGATTCACAATGTTTTCGGCATCATTTTATTTAACACGGAGTAAAATGTGATGATTAAGGACTTAGTATCGTAAGTGAGATTAGGCCACTCCTTGAATTACATGCAAAAACCGCTGGCTATTCAATGTTCAGTTCCAATTATTGAGGGGCTTAATTAAAGTTTGTCATTAAAAAATTTAGTGTCAGAGAAATGCCACCATGTACAACTTTTTAATATTGAAATATTGAAGTGACTGTAAAACAGGTGTGCAAAACAATTAACAATAGTAGAACATTAATTAAGTTTCACACATGGCATTCATTTTTAAGTATTTGCAAACTTCATAAGCTTTGTGTGTACAGATATCTTGCTTATACAGGCCTGGTTATATTTCTCTTGAATGCCGTGAATCCATGTTTGAAGAAAAAACACTGCATACATGTTACTACCATATTATACATTTGTTATTTCTATTAATAGAAATCTGTAGTCAACAGTGTGAGATTCCCACAGCCAATGGTGGATGCAGTAAGTGTTATCCAGGTTACCAAGAACCAACTTGCTGTGAATGCATCTTTTAAGAAGGGGAAGACGGTGAAGCATTTTTTAACAAGGAGGTGACTGTAAGGTCTGTGAGTGAAAACCTTTTTTTATATCTTTAGATCAGGAAATTGGAGGATGAGTTGAGCGGGGAGTGGGAGCTATTCCTCAGATGTTGAGTTGAAATGTTTCTGTGTAATTATTAGTTTGTCAGGAAGTTTTGTACATCATGAGGATAAGTACAATAAGTGCAGTCCAGAGAGAATGTCTGGAAGCCTGGATGGTGGTCACAGTAGGTCAGGTTCAGATGAAGAGTGTGTTTCTGCCAACATGTTTGGTAAGTCTGTCAGGAAGAATGGTTTTGATGCTGAGATGCATGGGTTGGGTAAGTCAAGGTGAGTCATGGTGTGGGTGCTCTGCATGGCAATGATTAGTGATCAAGGGGTTGTGAGTCTACAGGGGAAGGGTGGGAGGATTAGCCTTAGTGCTCCCAAACACCAGGTTTTGTCTTTGCATTGAAAGTGACATGTTCCCAATTGGACATGGTCCACTTCCTCAGGTGGTTGATTTGGCGCATAACACTACTTTACTAGAATCAGTTGTTTACCACAATGCAGCTGACTACCCCATGTTGTATTCCATTTTAAAGAAGGGAAGTAGTGTCTAACCTTATCAAGGATATGATAACAAAAGAGGTGGTTCAACCATGAACCAGTGCGTGGGCAAGTCCTATAGACCTGGTAAAAAATTGGGAGCAGACAATAAAGTTTTGTGTGTATTATGATGGTTAATGCTATGACCAAAATACATATACCATCTGCCCTACTTTGATGATATATCAGACTCCATTGGAAGAGGATATTTCTGAATACTTGACTTAGTATCTGGGTTCTGGCCAATCCAAATGGATCCTGCAATGAGGGAGAAATCTGCTATTGTTTCTCAGTGTAGGTTGCATCAATTTCTTGCGCTTTGGGAAATGCATTTCTCTCCACATTACAAATGTTAATGCAAGTTGTTTTGGCAGGAATTGTTTAAGTTTGATGAATCTGGATGAAATCTCTGTATGTTCTGAGATTTTTGAGGACCACCTAGACCACATGAAGAATGTGTTTGAATGGCATCAAGGCTGGGCTTACCTTGAAAAGGAAATGTTTCTTTGTGGGAAGGACAAGTTGTCTACCTCTGTCGTATGTTATCAAGAGAAGATGAGTCTCCAGATCCTGAAAAGACCATCAAGGTGGGTGAGATTCCTGTCCCAATCGATGCTACTCATATGAGGCAGTTTCATGGTGGCATCATACTATAGGAAATTTGTTTCCAGGTTTGCAAATATTGCAGGCCATCTCCATAAACTACTCAAGAATGATATAGTTGAGTGGTCCGACGAATGTCAGGCTTCCTTTTGTGCTCTGTGGTAGTCATTGATCACAGCTTGGGTGGTGGTTTATTGCAGGTTTGGTATTAGTGAAGAGTTAGTCTGGAGACTGATGCGAGTCTAGAAAGATTAGGAGCTGTAGGACAGAAGTAAACAGATGGGTTTTATGGCTTAAGTTTCTTGTAATTGGCATGTCCACGAAAAAAACAATTCTATCACCGAACTGGAGACCCTTGGTCAAGTTTGGGCAGTGAAACACTTCAGATCATATTTATTTGGTCATCATGTTCAACTATTTTGGCAGATCATTCTGTATGTACATTATTATCGAATACTTTGAATTTATCTGCTAATCTAGCAAGATAGCCATGTTAACAGTTTGACCTCACAATCAAGCATTGAAGAGGGAAGAGCAAGGCTAATGTAGATATGCTGTCTCCTAATCCATATGAAATTGGGGATATTACATATTTTGTGCTTGCTATTCATGTATTAGATGAAACCACAAGTTCAAGCAGTCTGAACTAGTAGAGGGGCAAGAAAAATATCCCAACTTGATTACTCTCGTAGTGTAGGTGAAGGAAGATATGGTTGCAGAGGATAAGGCAGCTAAATGATTACCTTTGGAGAAAATGAAATATGCACATTTATCAGTGGTATCTAAGATGGTGATGCATAGTGCGAGGTCTACTGGACATTTAGATTGGCATAAGATGTATTGTACTCTGAATAAGAGGTGGAAGGAAACATGTAACGAAATAGAGTAGTTTTGCAGGTAATTTTTGGAGTGTATTATCAATAGGGCATCTGGTTGCACTGTACATTAATTCCTAGCAACAACAATACTAATTGGGGGACTATTTCACTGGTTGAGCATATATGTTCTTCAGTTTCCTCTAAACAAGACTGGGAACAAGTAAATATATGGTAGTGTTCTCTTATTATTACCCAAAGTAGTTGGAAGCATTTTCTATCCCTGATCTCAGACTACCCTTGGCCAAAAATATATTTTGTAGACATAGTGTCTCTGAGGAACTGTTACATGTCTGAAGTACAAATTTCTTAAGTGACCGGTTGCTGGAGGTTCGTAAGTCCCTGCAGATCAAGAAAGTGAATACATCAGGATATCACTCAAAAATTAATGGGTTATTGGAGAACTTCAAAAGTAGACTGGTCGGAATGATTTCCAAGGTTACTGAGAGATCTGGAAAAGATTGGCCTATATTTTATTATTTGCTTATCATACCTCAGTTCATGACTCAACTCTTGAAAATACGCTTTATAGTAGGGTTGCCCACATACCCTCTGAAGCTCTCTTGACCCAGAAAGTTTCACCAATTGATGATGATTACTGACATGAGTTCACTGTTATCTTTACATCAGCATGGTATTGGCAATGAAATTTAAATGTGGTGCACATGAATGACCAAAAGCAACCATTTGACTAGAATGTTAAAGGACATCATTTTCAGGTGGTAGACAGAGTCATGATCCACTTGCCTGCAGCTGCTTGAGGGAAACCCTGGAAGCTTCCCATCCTTATCACGGTCCTTACAGAATGTTGAGCATATATATTCCCAACTAAGGCTAGTTAGTCGACAATGTCAATCTTTGCAGCAGTGAACCATGTCCAACCATGTGCTACTGATATAACTGAGTAGCACTCATGGGACTGAGGAAAAGGGATTATTTAAAGAATAATTGTTTGTCACTGATCATTGTTGAAATTAAGCATTATTGTGTAATATATAAATTTTGACCTCTATTAAAATGCAGTTACGCTTGGTGAAAAACACTCAAGTAGGTTCATTGCAATATCTATTCATTTTCATATCCCCCCTAATTGCACTGATGTAACTTACAACTCATTTCACAGAGATATGCAAGGATCATGCCTTAGAAGGGATATGTGATTTCTCCCATGGCTGTTATATATCAGTGCAAGGATGGCTTTGCTCTCCGTGACTGCTGCAACTGACCTGAGGGTCAAATGATTTTCGGCGGGATATGTAAAGGTATGCAGAATTTTTTATGCAATATATTTTGTATAATGTGGAGGCGTGTGTAATTACCATACCTAAATCACTTCCAGTAGTAAAAGTCCATAGAGCCTTGTGCTATTGGTGTGCTATTTCAATTATCAGCCAAGCAATTACACTTTTTCACCAATAGCAGTGAAAAAAGAAGATTTGCACTTTAATTTGACACTAATAAGTTGGTGCAAACCATATTGATATGGTAATCAATATATTAGGCAAAGTACAGAAACTGATTGTGAAGTATAGTATCTCGCTAACTATGAAAGAGCAATTATGTGATGTGGTTATTTAAGTACCTGAAGAGTTTGTTTCTTCACCCAATCTTGACCTGTTTGCAAATGACTCCCCTTGGTCTATACTATAAACTGAGCCACATCTACTTAAAGAGCTAGTATTAACATGTGAAAGCTATGTGATTTGGTATTAGATACTATGAGTGAGTAATGTAGTGGGAATGGCAAAACAATTGAATCAGGTGAAGCTGAGTGCAGTTATTGCCCACTCTACATTACTGGTGGTGTATATACAGAGCATATTATTTACATATGTTATTAAATCTGAAATTATTGGACGGTCAATGGGCAGAGGGTGGGGTGGGGTGGGATGGGATACGGAAATGGCAAATAAAAGATCAATGGCCAATGTACAAGTATGTTGACATTTCATACAAGAATGGTGTTGCTGATGTTTCAAATTAAAACTGTCCTGGTAGGTTTGCATGATAATATTTTACATATAATGAAGATATCCATATACTTGTTTTTTGTGAGAACAATTTCTTGAGACTTTGTGAAGTCTAATCCATATTTATGACTGCAAACATGAAACACATGCATACTATTAGTACACTCACAAGACACTCATTAGAAACTTTGCTGTTAACTTGTGAGAGTCTGTCTTCTGTGGGCTTGCTTTTTCATTGATTCAAGCCTAGACCAGTTGCAGCTAACTTTCCTTCGGAAAGGTGATAATTTTAACAGGCCCTGATATTTGAGAACAGTCTCCCCCCCTCCCACCACCCCCTTCACTGGAGTCAAACTAAACTTGTATAAAATGAGGTAAAGTGATTGCATATTGTAGATTGTTCTATTTTTGGCATTTTACAAGTAGAAAATTTTAACAAGGAAAATTATACACTAGCTAAGAGTGCATACCTTACTTTTTAGCACTGAACTAATACTCAAGTAAAACAATAATATTGTAGCAAATTCCCCTTGATGCATCTGTAAGTCTTACCTGCTCATTTTGATGATCAGAAAAACTTCCCTTCTGAGTAGTATCTTCAACTTCTAAGAGTTGTTTAAAAACATGTAAACTTAAAACAGCTGCCACACATATATTACTTGAACAAAATCATGTTTAATTCTAACCAACTACCTCACAAATCCAGAAATCTCACTTAACCAAATAATATTGGGTCCCACAGCATTTGGATATGTGAGGGTCTACTGTAACTGCTAAATTCAATTTATGACCATTTGATAATTTCTTTCTCTTCTAGTGATTGAATGCATTCATGGACAGGATGTAATCTTTTTGCTCGATTATTGAGATGCAAGTTATAATGATAAACTTTAGAGAGCAAGTTATTTACTGGAGTTCATAATAGCTACCCTGCTAGAGGACACATGATTTCAAGATCTCGGTCACACTATTTGCATTGATATTGTTGTTGTTTTGTTATTTTGTTGTTTTAGTCATTTCCTTGGAAGAGGATTAGATCAGTCTCCTTGAGGACTGGCTATTTATTAGTAAACAGGAATAAAGCATACTCAAAGTGGATTTTGATGCAGGCACTTGCTAGGACACACCCACACATATAATTGTACACACACACACAAACAGAGAATAAAAAAACAGATATGTTTGGAAATAAACTAATTTTAAGCTCGAGATCTGTCACATAATCCTCATATGCTAAAAACACGATTTATTCATTCCAAAAACATTTAGTCTGAAACACACAAAGGTTATAGAGGGGATGTTTGATACACCGTGGAATCCTTTATGGCACATTGCTCCTGTTCATGTCTCATGTCCTCTACTTACTGCAGGCAGTAGAATGGATGTCGGTAGATATGTACAAGCTGCAGCCACACCAAAGTATATGCCCCTGCATGGCTGAGCCACTTTAAATTGGTTATTCACCAAAGCTTGCATACACAACAATTTATTACATTACTAGACAATAGGATCTTGGCTGCACTCTCATTTGGTACTGTATCTAAAATACACATTTTTACAAGGAGAATGATTTCAGTGTCAACCGATCAACTACAACCAGACAGCAACAGAATTTTGGATTTGTGTATGCAAATACCATTATTTCACGAGACAAATGTTTTGGCACCATTCCATTAAGCAAAAAGCTCTGTGATCTTCCTCTATTCACACAAAAAGATAGCTTTAGAATGATGCTCAAATCTAAGATAACACACATCTTCTGCTGCTCTTGGGGCTAGGGAGTTTTATGTTCTCTTATCTCAAGTCAATTTGTGTCTCTTTCTTACCCTCTCTTATCTATTGCATGTTATCACACTCTCTTCATACTCAGTCAAAATTTTAAAATAGCTTTAAAAAATTGGCGAGCCCTTATAGTTCTTACCGTTAAATAAATGTTACATTTTCACTTAATTAAAAGAGGCCATTTAAGGAGCCAGCCATCACTATCACCAGGCAACAGCACAGTCTAGGGTTAATGAGTGGTGGCATCATCAATTCAACTCTAGCTGGAAAGCTGTGGTTTACCATTTAAATACCATATCTTTGCACACATCCATGCTATGGTCCAGGTTATATAATAAAATGTATCCAGTGCTGTAGGCATTTTGATGGTAATTTTTGCCACACATGATAATCTTTTGGAACTTCAGGTTGGAATGTGAAGTGAAATCACCTCACTAACTGTCCCAAGTAACATGTTTCAGCATCAAGTCTTGAATGCCTATAACATTTGTCATTGAGAGCTGTACAAAACTACAATTTTGGTTTGAGTAAAATATAATTTCTTAAGAGCACTTATGCTTATGTGAAGGTGGGTCCAAAACAAACCTAAAAAGACTTTGTGGTACGACTTTGTGGATCCATAGATTCTGCACACATCACTAAGTGAATTAGATATAATAGCTCAATGTCTGTGTTTTCTCTTTTGAGTGGAATAATTATTTTGAGAGTATACACCACATGCTTGCCTACCTCATTATGTCTTAGTGGCACACAGAGTTGTAGAGTAGGCCTTCTTCTAGGCACAGATAACAATTTTAACGGCTAGCACTTCCCTATCAGGAACCATACCTGGAATTATTTCAGGCATTCAGATTTGAGGTACCCCACTAGCTCCAACAGCATGCTCTGTGGTTGCCTGACTAAAAGTAATGGGCCAAGCAAAAAAATTGCTCATCTATTATGAACATTTGCTAGAGTTGGTGGAGTTACTATATTTATCATCAATATTCAACTTGCTCAACTTCTCTTTGAAGTGAAATTCTACAGAAATTGGCCATCTTTTTATTAGTAAATTTAAAAGGTGTCAACTTAAATTTGAGGGATACAAATACTTGTCAAGTTCATAACTGAATCTTTTAGTTCACCAAAGATCGGTTGCCCCACTCTGTTTGAACTTCTATGCATGAGGATGGCTTCATCCTTACTGACTGCTCTGCTATAAATTTCTGCTATTTATTACCAAAAAAGTTGTTAGTCACCCACGAATTCATTGCTATCTTACTCCATGCAACCTGACAGGATCAAATATATGTCTATCTCTACCAAAGCATCACACATAACGCGAGAATAAATTTGTAACAGCTAGATAGCAAATGAAAGCATATTGAGCATGAAAGTATTACTGTTTTTCTTAACATGTTTTTTGTTTTGTTTTTTGTCCTTGTGGCCAAATACACGTTTATTTCATACATTCAACTCAGGATCCTAGTACTATATATATATATATATTATATATAATTTATTATTGTGGACTTTTGACTAGAACCAGTTGAACTACCTTGTCTATTCTAAAATAATTATGTATGGCAATTATCGTAACTGTATAATATTAGTAATAGTATTAAGTGTGTAACTCATTATGGCATGGACTTGTAGCCAATTATTGAAGGAATGTTGTAGAACCAGAGCAGATACCAACTCAGGATGTTGTGAAATCCACTAAGTAATGCCACTCAAAGTACAAATTTAAATTCCTTGCTATGTCTCGTAGGAAATTCTATTTGGGGTTTTAAATAGTGCTAACTGCATGCATAAGAAAGCTGGTGCAGCCTGCCAAACCACCAGCTAACTCCCTAGTGCATATGGATTGGCAGGATAAATAATTATGTTGTCCATTAAATATATATGTATATGCACATACAACTGAATATATATGTATATGTGAATTCCAAATGAATACTTGTTGAAGTGCATGCTAGGTTAAAAGTCATACACTACTAACTGCTCTCTGATTATGTTGAGGCCTTTAAAGGACCTTTGTTGAGAATTTAATGGTAAACATGCCCCAACCAGTCTCTGTTTTTATCCCAGCTGTGGAGGGTTTATTGTAGCAAGATCACAATGCTGCTTTGGTTAACTCTAGCTGTCCTTCTTCAGACTTCAAAACATCATTTTGTCTTCCATGAGAGATATCAAAGTTTATGGTCCAATTTCAAAGACCTGACCTGGAATTTAACACTTGTAGACTGGAACTGTAATGTGCAATTGACCTAAAATATAGCTGGTGTGATTATGACTACCTTCACTTCCTTGCTTAACATTTTCTCTCTCGTAATTTTTGTATTCCTTAATTAATCCTTTTAGATTTCAAAGTAGCATTCCCTATTGCTCTTCTTTGTTGGTGAATCACTATAATCAACTCTGTGCTGATCCACTTTCATTGTGATCAGATGCATACAGGCTGGCCATATATCTTAAGACTTATGTATGCATCACATGAGCTTGTACTGTGAAAGTAGATATTCTTTACCCTTTTTTAATTCTAATTTTTTTAATTTATTCACAGACCCAGGCACTGTCAAAAAGAAGAAATTTGGTATCTGTGTGTGTTTTGTATGTATTTGTGTGTGCATGTGTGTGAATGAGTATATCTATGTGTGTGTCTGTGTGTATCAATCAGTACATCTATGTGTGTGTGTGTGTGTGTGTGTGTACACATTTGTATCTGTGTTCAATCCTAAGAATCATGCTCCACTTTTCCCTTATTAAGGTCTATATCTCATATCGAACTCCTAGAATATCTCTATGGAATTCAGGAGCCATCACAATACATTAAAAGTGCTTTAGCCTTGTCAACCCAGCAGGTAGACCTTTAAAAAGAGTTTCTATAATTAATTAGCATGCCTATTTCAGGTAAACATGATTGCAAAACATGTGTATATATTCTATGAACACATTCTTGTTCTTCCTGCATTATTGTTTTCAACATGTCACTTTACACACTTTTGTAATAATTGCTAAAATTACCCTGCTAGTGAAGAATGAAGAAAGAATCTGGAAAACGCAGTAGAGTAGTTTTCATTGTCTCCATAGTGGCTCAGTACATACTTGTGGTCTGTCCAGGCATATAATTATATGGATTCATGATGTTCTCTGCATCATTACATTTAACATGGAGTAAAATATGATGATTAAGGACTTAGCTTCCTTCTATCTCTTGTTATATGTATGTAACCGTCGCGGAGCCAGCGTTAAACAGGGTACAGTATCTTAGTACAGTTATTATTTCAGTATACCAGCAATCATACATACAGTATCCAAAAACACGGCATTATATAGAAATTATTACATGAGTTGTTAATCAGTGATTGGTCAGATGACCTGACTGTCCAGCATCCCTTATATGGGCATCTAGAAGAGATACAATAACAACAACAATCCAAAGGTCAGATAATGAGTAATATATTAGTAATTAATACTGTTACACTACCCCCCCTTTCATAAAAGTTCGTCACGAATCTTTTAAATTCAATAAGACACACCGGGGGCAAATCTGTCCGGATGTCGTCTTATACGACAAGGGTATCGAGATCCAGGAGGCGTGCGATGTTCGTCCTGACTTCCATAATCGATCAGTTCCATGTCTACTCCAAAATTGGTAGGTGTTGTTAGACTTGGTAATTTCTCTGAAGAATCGGTAGCTTCTGGAGCATTGTGTTCAAATCTTGCTCCCGGAGCACATAGCTTCAATCGATTGAAATGCACAACATGGATTTTTCTCTTTCTTCCGAGACCTTTGATTCGATAATCACATTCCGTCAATCGTTTGATTACTTTGAATGGGCCAATCCAAGGATGGTGAAGCTTTCTTGATTTCCCACGTGAAACGACTCTAGAGTGTAGCCAAACTAGTTCATCGTCTTTGTTAGGCTCAGCCTAACAAAACACCCACTCACACATCAGCCCCTCCCCTGAAGGGCTAGAACTGAACTATGAACTATTAGATGAACTTTATTAAGATGTGTATGGATTGCTAATTGATTGGAATGTGTGTGGTCTATATTTATTACCATTTATGGTCAGCTCAGAACTAGCAGGCCCAGTCCATTTAAGGGCAGGCCTGCTGGTAAAGAGCAGAGCCTCTCAGTTTTCGAGTGTGTAAAAGTGCAGAAATATATAAGAATTGTTCTCTTCAAAGTATTTTGTATCTTCCTAGACCTAGTCCTAGACCTAGACCAGTCAGACTTGTTAGGTTGTGTCAAGCAGCCTAACAGATGGTGGCAGCAACCAATGAACTCAGCCATTGATCAGACAAGACAGACCCTAGCAGACCTAAGAAGGAAGACTAAACCAGACAGTGCTTCCCACAGACCAGACCCTAACAGATTCTGAAGGCTACTCCAAGTAGCACTGACCCTGACACATCAGACCGGTATCCCTTCCGAACAGCAAGCTGTATCGACGTAGACGCCCGAGACCCTCTCAGACCCCCCCACTCACCAGACCGTTGCCTTACAACCCCTTCTCAGGTGGGTCAACACCCTTCTGTCCCTACATAACACTACTACCAAATATGGACACAGAACGTAACCAGTACGCCAACTGGCGCTCAAATGAGCATGATGCAGAGGAGACATCCCTTACCGACCAACCCGAATTCTCAGCTCCACCCCCACCCCAGGCAGCCGCACCCTATCCGACCCTCCCACTTTCGCTGGATCCTACAATAGCAGCGCTCATGCAGCAGATGCAGACCATGCAGATGCAGAGCACCCAGCAATTGGCGATGCAGCAACAAACACTGCAAGCCTTTACTGCTGCAATCAACCAACCAGTAGTGGTTAACTCCATCAAGGCACCCCATCTCCCACCTATCCATCCGTCATCTCAACTTGATATGGATCTCCACAGGTTCGAACAACAAATGCAAGCCAACTCCATTCCTCAAGAACGATAGTCAGCTGAACTACGACCCATTCTACGTGGTGATCTCATCAGTATCAGCTTAGACCTACCCGAGGACAAGAGATCAGACTACTCCGCCCTGAAGCAGAAGCTCCTGAATAGGATGGGTTATAATCGCTCAACTCGCTTTAGCCAATGGCTCGACCCCCCCCACGGCCCTACCGATACCATCGCACAGGTAACTCACCGTGCCTCCAGCCTCCTCAAAACCTGCCTACAAGACTGCACATCGCTACAACAAGGTATAGACATACTCACTATAGAATTGATGTTGAAAATCATGAACCCTGCAGTAGCAGCTACAGTCAGATCATCAGACACGGTTGATTTAGAAACATTTATCAATACTGTGGATACACATGTAACCCACGCCCAGAAAGGGCAGAGTTACCTCTGGCAGAATTACAGATCTAGATCATCCCATACCCACGGGTTCACCCCTACCCGATTCCATGACCACCCCGCCCACCAACCCTCAGCCACCCCCACTATGCCTCCCACCTCTCAAAAGACCACTCCCTCAGAATACCAGATCAGACCCAACCCTACCTCCAAAACCCCAGCCTTGAACTCAGACCATTCCCCCCACAGACTGGCCAAGTATTTTGATGTAGAGAAAGGTCCATTCTGCTTTGCATGCAAGAAATGGAATCATATTGCGGCCAATTGCCCAGAGAAAAGAATATTGACAATCATCCAGCAGATTCCACCAGACCCTCCAGATGATGTGGAGGAGGACAGTGATGATTCAGAGGATGAGGATGAGGACCTCACCCCATCTCTGTTTGCCATGGGCAATGTTCACAATACCCCAGTACGTTTCTTTCTAGATCCCGGAGCAGACCACTCCATTGTCTCTCCTCGCCTACTCCGCCAGCTGAGAGAATTTGGCCATCCGATACCAGAACCATCCAGCACTGTGACAGCCAGAGGGTTCAATGGTCCAATCCAAGAATTCCCTGTAGTGAAGATACCCTGCACACTCCTGGGTAAGACAATCGAAGTTAAGATGGCCATTTACCCTGAACTACCCCATGACGTACTCCTGGGACGGAACTGCCGCTCTCTCCGTAAACTCACACACCTGGCCACAGCCGACGAGACAGCATTGATTCTACCAATTCAGACCAGACAACAGACACTGTCGGAACGTGAGCAAACCTTACAAGAGCAAATTGATATGGATAACTCTGATATGCAGCCAGAGTATATTTGTGATATCCTTAGTGGCAGTTATGATTTTCCTCAGACCAACTGTTCTCTATCAGACTCCCCCTTACTCGCAACACTAGACGAACCAGACACAGACGAGCCGAATCCAGCTGATGCAGATGCCCTAGCAGAGGAACAGAAGGCTGACCCTTCTCTCCAGAAACTCAGACAAGTGGCAGACATGGAAGGTTCCACCTACACTCTAGTACAGGATGTCCTTCATCGCAAGTCTCTAGACCAGACCGGAGATCCGTTCCTACAACTGGTACTACCTCCCTCTAAAAGGACCGCAGCTCTTACCCTAGCCCACTCAACTCCGATGGCAGGACATGTCGGATCCAAGCGTACAAGGTACAAGTTACTTAAGTACTTTCACTGGCCAGGAATTGCACAAGACGTGACATCATTTTGTCAGTCGTGCTCCAGGTGTCAGCTCACATCCAAGAAACATCACCCCAAAGCTCCCCTCACCATTACCTCACCCTCCATCTCCACTCCGTTCCAGAAAGTGGCGATAGATGTGGTTGGGCCCTTACCCCTCACGCACAAGAAGAATCGATTTATATTAACATATATCGACCTTGGATCAAGGTACCCTGAGGCAGTGCCCCTCAGAGTGACCACTGCTAAGACCATTGCTACAGAACTCATGACAATCATGTCTAGACTGTCTGTGCCACGGGAGATTCTCTCTGACTGTGGCGCAAACTTTTTGTCCAAGGTAATGAAGGCAGCATTCGAATTTCTTGGAATACACCACTCCAAGACTGCCCCCTATCGTCCTCAATCCAACGGCTCGCTAGAGAGGTTCCATCATACCCTTCTCCAGATGGTGCGTAAGTCGAAAGCATCTAACAGGGACTGGGATGAATACCTCCCCTTCTGTTTGTTTGCCTGTCGAGAGGCCCCATGTGCATCAACAGGGTTCTCACCCTTCGAGTTGTTATTTGGTAAAGAGATGCATGGACCGCTGGATATTCTACGCCAGAGTTGGGTACCAACCAAGACCACATCCCAGTTCGTGTCAGACTGGCTCCTACAGTTACGGGATGACCTATCAGAGATGCGAGCAATCGCTTCAGACCGACAGCAGGCTACAAAGCAGAGAGTGAAAGACTGGTATGACCAGTCAGCAGAGGAGCGCAAGTTCAGTCCTGCTGATCAGGTGCTAGTATTCTCCCCTGCAATCACTGGGAAAAAGGGTGAAAAGCTACAGGATCGTTGGACGGGTCCATACACTGTGAACAAGAAGATCGGACCTGTGACCTACCTCATAGAGACACCTGACCGCAAGAAGAAGCTCCGTACAGTCCACATCACGGCATTGAAATTATGGGTCCCCCCCATCGCGGACATAGCCTTCCTGCAAGCAGCACCCCAAGACTCATTTGACCCTATCCTACTTCCCTCCTACCACTCAGATGCCCCTCCTGGACCACCCCCTCTCAACCCCACGCTCACAGAACAGCAACAGGAGGAAATGACTAAGATATGGTATGACTTCCCCACAGTGGTGACCACAGCACTTGGAAGAGCCAAGTCAACCACTCACTCCATCAACACCGGAGATGCTATCCCGATTCGCAGACAGCCATACAGAATCCCCAAACATTGGGAAGTTCCATTCAAAAAGGAATTGCAGAAGTTGCTAGACAATGATCTCATAGAACCCTCAAATGCCCCCTGGGCAGCAGCAATGTTTGCCATTGCCAAGAAGGGCACTGCAGATGTACGACTAGTCAATGACTATAGACCTCTCAACTCTATAACTATCCCCGATCCTTATTACCAACCCAGGATCGAGGAAACGCTTCAGAAAATGGCTCTGGCGTCTTACTTTACCACATTCGACCTTGCCAGAGGTTTTTATCAGGTACCACTCTCACTCTCAGACCGTGACAAGACCACAGTCGTCACACCATTTGGAAAATTCCGGTTTAAGGTAATGCCATTTGGGTTGAGGAATGCACCCGCAACTTTCCAACGACTCATGGATGACCTACTCCGTGATCTCTCGGATTACTGTACCGTCTACATCGACGATGTGGCTAACTTTAGTGTCGCCTGGACCGATCACCTCACACATGTTACAACCGTCCTGTCCCGTCTACAACAGGAAGGACTCACAATCCAGACCTCCAAGTCGCAGCTCGGAGTACGCTCCTGCACATTCCTCGGGCATGTCATCGGCGAGGGCCAGATACTGCCCCAGGAAGCCAAGGTGCAGGCCGTCCGTGACTTCATTCAACCAGTGCGTAAAACAGATGTCCGCACCTTTCTCGGTATGTGTGGATACTATAGACATTTCATTCCCCATTTCAGTGGAATTGCATCTCCACTATGATTTGACCCACACTCAGAATCCTGACCCCGTCCTCTGGACACCAGATTGTACTAAAGCATTCATCAATCTCAAACAACTGCTCTGTTCAGACCCTATCTTGGCCCCTCCTCGTTACGACCGTCCCTTCACTCTCCAGACTGATGCCTCTGGACGTGGTCTTGGAGCAGTACTGACCCAATTTGATGACAAGGACATTGAACACCCAGTGGCTTACTTTAGCCGGAAACTACTGAAGAGGGAACTTAAGTACTCGGCGACGGAGCAAGAAGGACTAGCAGTAGTGGCCGCATGCAGGCACTTTCTCCCGTATCTCCTGGGAAAGCAGTTCACAATAGTAACTGATCATCGCGCTCTCGCCTTCCTCCAGGACAAAGACCCGAGCAGCGGTCGTCTTGCCCGTTGGATGGACCACCTCCGGCAATTTGAATTCAGGATCGTCTACCGTCCAGGTACGTCAAACCAAAATGCAGACGCCCTCTCAAGGCAAGCTTGGCCAGACTTCCCCGAACCCGATGAACCTCACCTCAAAGAGAAGGAGGGGGTGATGTTAGGCTCAGCCTAACAAAACACCCACTCACACATCAGCCCCTCCCCTGAAGGGCTAGAACTGAACTATGAACTATTAGATGAACTTTATTAAGATGTGTATGGATTGCTAATTGATTGGAATGTGTGTGGTCTATATTTATTACCATTTATGGTCAGCTCAGAACTAGCAGGCCCAGTCCATTTAAGGGCAGGCCTGCTGGTAAAGAGCAGAGCCTCTCAGTTTTCGAGTGTGTAAAAGTGCAGAAATATATAAGAATTGTTCTCTTCAAAGTATTTTGTATCTTCCTAGACCTAGTCCTAGACCTAGACCAGTCAGACTTGTTAGGTTGTGTCAAGCAGCCTAACAGTCTTGAAATGGTCTTCCATGAGTGTTCCTGTCGTAATACTTCTTGCGATGTTCATGGCTTGCACCAAGCTTCACCCGAACATTTTTGTATGCCTCCTCCAATCCTTTCTTAAGCTGACGTGCATAGTCTGATACAGGAAGTTCGTCATGTGCACCAGTCCCGTACATCATGTCCACTGGCATTCTCGCTTGACGGCCAAACATCAGAAAGAATGGGGTATATCCTGTTGAGGAGTGGACACTGCTATTGTAAGCCATGCATACCTTAGAGAGCTGATCTTCCCAATCAAAGGGATGATCTTTTGTGGTGGTGGCAAGCATGTCTAGTAAGGTGCGGTTGAACCGTTCTACTAGACCATCACATTGGGGGTGGTATGGAGTGGTCCTTGTCTTTCGTATCTGGAGCAATTTACATATCTCTTGAATCAATATAGATTCAAACTGTCTACCCTGATCCGAATGCAGTTGCTCTGGAGGTGAGAACCTGCAAAACATTTCATCAGTAAGTTTCTTGGCAACTGTGATAGCTTCTTGGTTAGGTATTGCGTATACCTCGACCCACTTGGTAAAATAGTCGGCTGCCACCAGTATGTAGCTATTTCCAGATTTACTCTCAGGCAAGGGACCCATAATATCTACTGCCACCACTTGCATTGGATAACCCGCCTTGATGGTTTGAAGAGGCGCACAGTTTCTTTGGGGAGCATTTTTCCGTGTAGCACATGTTGTGCAAGTCCGACACCAGTTTGTGACATCATGGTGCATTCCAGGCCAGTAGAACCTTTCCTTTAACTTTTTAAGAGTTTTTTCCGTGCCAAGGTGACCGCCCATTGCTCCAGCGTGCAAATCTTGCAGTATTTCTTCCTGGAGGCAGCACGGGGCTACTAATTGTACCCAGGTTGAGGTCCCTTTAACATCTTCGTACTGCCTCCAGAGTACTCCTTGCTTCACCACTAGTTTGTCCCAGAGCTGATTAAGACGTTGAGCAACGGGTCCTTGGCTTCTGACATCATCTATGCTAGGTTTTTCGTCTCTTTCTCTTGCTAGTAGGAAAAGCTGTACCAGACCATCGCTAAGTTGTTTCTGTCGCATCTCTACTGTGGACATCTCCACAAGGTCAGAGGCTATTGATCCACTCTCCACCACAGAGACTAGGCCTTCTTCGTGACTCTCTCTGCCACATTGCGTACATGGTCTTCGAGACAATGCATCTGCATTCTGGTGTTTCCGTCCAGGGCGATGGGAGATAGTAAAATCATACTCCTGTAATCTCTCTAGCCAACGTGCAAGCTGACCCTCCGGTTCCTTGAAATTTGAGAGCCAGGTCAAGGAGCCGTGGTCAGTCCTGAGAAGGAACTGTCTTCCCAGGAGGTATGGCCTGAACTGCTGAACAAATGTGACCACAGCAAGCAATTCCCGTCTAGTCACGCAGTAATTACGTTCCGGCCTGGTCAATACCTTGCTTGCATATGCTATAACCTTCTCTGTTCCATCCTCTTGGGGTTGTGATAGCACAGCTCCTATGCCTGTTGCACTCGCATCGGTGTCTAGGATGAACACTCGGCTGTGGTCAGGGAATACTAAGATTGGTGCCGTCACAAGTCTGTGGCGAAGGTCCTGGAATGATGTCTGGCATTCAGCTGTCCATTCAAACTTTACTGTCTTCTCTGTTAACCGATGAAGAGGTTTAGCTGTAGTAGAAAAGTTCTGGACAAATCTTCGATAGTAGTTGGCTAGACCAAGAAACTGTTGCACATCCTTCTTAGAAGTGGGTGTTGGCCACTTTGCAACCTTAGCCGTCTTGCGTGGGTCGGTGTGCACACCATCTCTAGACACAACATGTCCTAGGAACTCCACCTGTGGCGAGCAGAAGTTACACTTGCTGGGTTTGAGTGTCAGTCCTGCCTCCTTTAATCTCTCAAATACTTCTTTCAGATTAGATAGATGTTCCTCAAATGTCTTTCCAATAACAATTATGTCATCCAAATAAACTAGACAGTTCTTCCACTGGATGCCCGCAAGCACCATATCCATCAGTCGCTGAAATGTAGCTGGGGCATTGCAAAGGCCAAAGGGCATCACCTGAAACTCGAATAACCCTTCATGTGTGCAGAAGGCTGTTTTTTCCTGGTCAGCAGAGCCCATCTCCACTTGCCAATAACCGCTAACAAGGTCCAGGGTGCTGAACCATTTAGCACCAGAGAGAGTGTCTAGTGTGTCATCCACTCTAGGAAGTGGGTAAGCATCTTTCCTCGTGATGGTATTGAGTTTTCTATAGTCAACACAGAATCGAGTAGACCCATCCTTCTTTTGGACTAAGACAACTGGTGCTGCCCAGGGACTACTTGAGGGTTTAATGACATTTCTATCAAGCATTTCCTTAAGAAGTTTTGAGGCTTCTTCCTTCTTAGCTGGAGAAATCCGACGAGTTGATTGGCGAATTGCTTGACTGTCACCTGTCTCGATTTTGTGCTTGATCTTCCCCGTACGTCCAAAATCATCAGGTGATTTGGCAAAAATATCCTGGTACTCTAAGAACAGTGCAAACAGCTGTTCCTTCTCTCCGTGGTTGACCTCATCCCCTGCTCTGTCTGCCATCTCCCATAAGGCCTCATGTTCGTTCAGGTTAACTGAAGAGGGTTCGACAGCACCAACCATTGGGATCGGATCAGTTGGCACCAGCTCCATTTCAGCTATGGTGGTACCCTTCTGAATAGTGATGGTCACATCTCTGGTGTTGAGTATACGGAGAGGTACCTCGGCCTTGTCCGGTCGAACCAATGCTCTAGCAACCAGAACTGCATTCCTTCCTTTCTTGCTTCCCTCTAATACCCAGGTTTTGTTTATAGCAGAGCATGGTACTCGTCCCATAACCTCTAACTCACTCTGTGGGGGGATTTGCAAAACTCTGCCTATGGTAACAGTGATGCAAGACAATATCTCCTCTGAGGATTTCCCATTCAAAGTCATAGCAATCCCCTTATTGTTCAAATGCAACACATCCCCACCTTTTCCCATATCTATCATACACTGGTGTTCCCTAAGGAAGTCCCATCCAAGTATAATATCAGTGGTGAGGTTACCAGCTACAATTGCCTCAGTGGCAAAGAGTACTCCCTGCAACTCAATCCTTATTTGAGCTACACCATACAGTTCTAAGGGAGTTCCCTGCACCCCGATTAGCCTCTTCCCTAATGCATTTCTCAAATTTTCGTTATTACCCTTTGCTTTGTCCCAAAACTCCTTGGATAAGACGGTTACTGCTGCACCAGTTTCAGCTAGAATACTAGCGGGAACCCCATTAACAAAACCCTTCAGCACATAGTTAGAGTCACTTGAAATGGAGAAGGCTGGAATCTTATCATCAGTAGATGCCCCACCTACAGCAGTAGGTGGTGATACCTCTGCTTTGCTATAACATGCTTTACTTACAGCATCAAAGGTCCTCTCATTTCCTTGCTGTTGGTCCCTCCTCCTTGGTTTCGAGCAGTCCCTATAGAGATGACCAGCTTCTCCGCAGTTCCAACAACCAGGTCGATACTTGGGCTTGAATCTTGAATTCTGTCTTGATGGTTGTGTCTTCAAAGTCATAACATCCTGTAACTTGGACTCCAATCGGTCCATCCGATCGAGTATTAGCTGCACTGGATCGTCCCTTGCTTTAGCAGTGGCAGCAATAGGTTCAGACACAGATGCGTGACCATCAGGTTCACGGTCAACTACCGCCACTCTTCCAGGATGGGATGTCGGCAAATATGATTCCATTTCGAGAGTCAGAGTGATTGCTTCATCAACAGATCCAGGTTTAGCTTGCCGGACGCTGAAAGCTACTTGGGGTTTGTCGATACGAGCGAGGTACTGATTCAAGGCGAACCGTTCCCTGGCTTCTACGGGTAATTCGGGGTAGGCCTTATCTGCGAGTTGTCTCAAATCCTCTCCAAATGAAGCCCAATCTTCGCTCCTTTTTCGAACTCGACTCTGCAACTCAGCCATATACAGGCCCTTTCGGCTCTCTGGTTCGAATCGCTTCCACATTGCTTTGACTGCCTCCGTGAAGTCGTTTCTTATGTCATCAGGTAGCCTCTTAAAAGTGGTCACGGCTCTACCAGTTAGCCGTACTCTTAGCCACTTCAGTTTCAAGGCATCGTCCCATTCGCACACGGTAGCCACACTGTCAAAATGGTCCACCCATTCGTCCCAGCTATTGTCTCCATTGTAGATTTCTGGGAGTATGGCAGGCTTGCTCATCCTGATGACGTAGTCGAGATAAAGTTAGCAAAAAGCGATCCTGCCGACTACGCCATTGTAACCGTCGCGGAGCCAGCGTTAAACAGGGCACAGTATCTTAGTACAGTTATTATTTCAGTATACCAGCAATCATACATACAGTATACAAAAACACGGCATTATATAGAAATTATTACATGAGTTGTTAATCAGTGATTGGTCAGATGACCTGACTGTCCAGCATCCCTTATATGGGCATCTAGAAGAGATACAATAACAACAACAATCCAAAGGTCAGATAATGAGTAATATATTAGTAATTAATACTGTTACATGTATATCATACTGAGGAGGAGATGTAGTTGTGGGCTGGCTCGATGAATATTTCTCATTGGCTAATGACCTATAGTTACCAGATATGCATGGTATTTACTGGTAAGCAATTAATAGGCAGCAGAAAACTGGTGGAAATATTGCTGGCTAATGAGCTGGAAGAGTAAAGGAAATTTGTGAAAAGGGAAAGGTTAGCAGAGTGACCTACTGATGAAGGATATACAAAGACAATAACAAAATTATAATCACCTTCTCAATAATAAACTTCAAATTGTATTCCCTCGACATTTCGACCAGATACTCTAGCCTTCACTGAGATGCTAATGCTTACATAAGCCTGCTATTATACCAGTAGCTAGTTATCCACCACATGCCATTAGATGCACCTAGTAATAATGGGGGGGAAAAGAAAGAAGAAAAAACAAAGAAAAAAACAATAATAAAAAATAATAACAATTAATATAATATGGTAATAATAATGACAATATTAATTATAATAGTAATGATAATAATAATGATGATAATAATAATGATAATAATAATGATAATAATAATGATAATAATAATGATAATAATAATGATATGATAATAACAATAATAATAACAATGATATTAACAATGATAATGACAATGATAATAACAATCATAATAACAATGATAATAATAATGATAATAATATATATAAAGATAATAATAATGATAATAATAATGATAGTAATATAAAGATAATAATAATAATAACAACAGACGATAATGATGATGATAATGACGATGGTAATGACAATGATAATGATGATGATAATGACGATGATAATGACAAAGATAATGATAATGATAATGACAATGATATTGATAATGATAATGATAATGATAATGACACTGTTAATGAATATGGTAATTAATGACAATGATAATGACAATAATAATGTGACAATAATAATGACAATAGACAATAATAATAACAATAATAATAAAAACAATAATAATAGCAATAATAATAGCAATAATAATAGCAATAACAGCTAAAATAACAGCAACAATAACAGCAACAATAAAAGAACAATAGAAGCAACAATTTTATCTCAATTCTATTTGTGTCTATTTCTTACCCTCCCTTATCTATTGCTTGTTATCACACTCTCTTTATACTCAGTCTAATGTAGCTTTAAAAGATCAGGGAGCCCATATAGTCTCCTGCCTCCAAACATCTCCCACTTTAAGTGTTTTTGTGTAGCCGTTGAAGGAAGCAATATCAGAGTGCATCCTTGAATGCACACCTAGATCTGCAAGTACACTATAGGAGTTGTTTTGAAGTCACTTGAGTTTCCCTTCTGCCCCTGACTTGATATCATTTCTATCCTTTCCCCATCAAATAAATGTTACATTTTCACTTAATTAAAAGAGGCCATTTCAGGAGCCAGCCATCACTATAACAGCACAGTTTAGGGTTAATGAGTGGTGGCATCATCAATTAAACTCTACCTGGAAAGCTGTTGTTTTACCAATTGAATACTATATCTTTTCACACATCCATGCTATGGTCCTGTTTATAATTATACCTAATGTAGCCAGTGCTGTAGGTGTTTTGATAATAGTTTTTGTTTTGCCACACATGATAATCTTTTGGAACTTCAGGTTGGAATGTGAAATGAAATCAACTCTCTCTAACTCACTCAAACTCTTCCTAGTAACATGTTCCAGCATCAAGTCTTAAATAGCTCTAACAACTGTCATCGATAGAGCCGCACAAACACTACAATTTGGGTTAGAGATATTTATTAAAACATAATTTTTAAGTGGACTTATGCTTATGTGTGGAGGGGTATAAAATTAAAATAAAAAGACATTATGATATGACTTTGGAGCTCATAGATTCTGCACACATCACTAAGTAAATCCTATTCATTTCGAACCGCGCTCAACAAAAGCGACAGCACTGACAGCAACAGCAAAGAAGCGTTTGATTTAATCTTGCTATGCTAGTAGGAGACGAAGAAAGCGGAAGAGAAGGATGTGGGCATGCCCTATATTCGCTCGCTGTACCCAGCATGGAGATTAGAACAATCTCCTACAAGAGATGAGGCTGTCTGACCCCGAGTCATTTCAGATATTTGAGGATGTCTAGGGAGAGGTTTGACTCTCTTTTAGCTGAGGTATGCTTTGTATGCTTTGTATGTGCCATAGTGTATGTAATAAAAGTTACCTATTATATATATATAGGTCAGTCCATATCTGACCCATCACAGTCATGACAGCTCTGTCACAGAGCTGATATCTCACCAGGTGAAAGGTTGGCACTTGCTCTTAGATTTATTGCTACAGGCAACTCACAACTTGCCTCACAACTACAGGCAACTCACAAGTATAGTGCTAAAAATGTTGGGTCTCTCTGTCTCTGTCATGAAGTATTCTCTATGATTTTGCAGACCTCACTGTCCTTCAACTTTCGTACAGGACGATAAACAGTTTGTACCATCGATGAGGAGCCATGTACTAGAATGGAGTTCCTATCACGTGCTGGAAGCAGCAGGGTTTTTCCCCCCTTTGTACCTTGTTCATTATATAAAGTCCAATTGATCTTGAGGTATTCACAAGATGCCTTCAGGGACTACTTCTCAAGTACAGCTGGAGAAGTCCCCTGGCAATACAACTATGTTTTAGCATACATAAAAACACAATGCTAATAATAAATTGTCTAGTAAATATTTTCAACATATCAGTACACAAAATTGGCTTAAAATAATTTTAAAATAATTATTTTACATATTCATGATAATTTGTATATAGGTGGTGGGGAATAGGGTTTGGGAAATTCAATGTTCACAAATGATGTGTAAAAATGATGACAGAAAACAGTGGCCAGCATGAAATAACCATGGACCTGCATCACCCTCTTCGGACTCTTCTTCTTCAGTTCCTTTACATACCGATCCCTCAGTGTCTTGCACTTTTTGCAACAGTGGTCTGAGGTTGCTCCTTCTCCAACCTATCATATCAATATGTGGATAATTGTCGTCACTCGATAGAAACTAGTTGTAGCTAGTCCATTCTTTCTACGGCTAGTTATAGCTAGGCCATTCTTTCTATAGCTAGTATAGCTATACCATTCTTTATATAGCTAGTTATAGCTAGACCATTCTTATACCTGACTTGCCACTGACTTCCAGTCACCTGCCACAAACGGGAAGCTGCACGTCAGATAGATTATAGCATTCTGATTGGTCCGACGCTGCATTTCAGACGCACTTTTTTCAATACAGCTCCGTCGCATTGCGCTCCTTTGCATTTGAGGTTCACAACACGACACAACGTCACGCTCGGACGTAATGCAACGCTCCGCTCGGCCAGCATCGTGTTGTGAACCAGCCTTAAGTTTGATCAAAAAGGGTTGCTAGTCAATGAGAAATATTCATCAAGCCAGCCCACAACTGCACCCACACCTCAGTATGATATGCATATAACAAGAGATAGAAGTTAACTAAGTCCTTAATCATCACATTTTACTCCATGTTAAATGATGCAGAGAACATTGTGAATCCATGCATATGCCTGGACAGCTATGTACTGAGCAACTATGGAGACAATGAAGACTACTCTACTGCTGTTTCCAGACTCTTTCTTCGTTCTTCACCATCAGGGAAACAAAGGGTAATTTTAGCAAGGCTAGGTCAGTGATTATTACAAAAGTGTGTAAAGTTACATGTTGAAAACAATAATGCAGGAAGAACAAGAATGTGCCCACAGAATATAAACACATGTTTTGCAATCATGCTTACCTGAAATAGGCATGCCATTTAATTATATAAACTCTTTTTACAAGTCTAACCTGCTGGGTTGAGAAGGCTAAAGCACTTTTCATGTATTGTGATGGCTCTTGAATTCCATAGAGATATCCCAGGAGTCATTCGACATGAGATATGGACCTTAATAGAGGTGAAAAGTGGAGTGTGATGATTCTTTTCCTTAAACAAAGATACACCTATGCACACACACACAAACATAGATGTACTGATACACGCACAGACATACACATAGATATATTCATTCACACACATGCACAGACAAACACACAAAAAAAACAGTTACCAAATGTCTTCTTAATATTCTCCTTTGACAGTCCCCGCGTTTCAGGTCAGAAAAAGTGTTAAAAGGCGAGCAATCCTGGATTCCCTGTTCTTCTCTAGTGTAAGCTTTGTAGAGATCTCACATGCAAATGTCACCCAGATTTTGAGGGATGCCATAGCTGATTCTCTATTGTAATGTACAACTATAGAAACAGGTCAGTAACTAATAACTAATAGCTGAGCAATGGGCAGAAACAATATTGAAAAAAGTAAAACAAGTTCAACAAAAAGACCTCATCTGTACGATTCACTGTCAAAAAATTAAGGAAACAAGACCGTACTCATGTGAACTAGAACTAATTGGACTTTCTTTTCCTTTACTGCATAATGGTTGTTTTACTTGCTTTTGAATGGTATGTGTTGTGTAGTTTAAATTGATTGTTTTTAAATATTTATGAATAGAGTTAACATGTTTTTGGCTTATAGTTAAGGGTAGATCGAGGAAGAGGTCACTTGCCATTGTACGCAGAACTACCAGCCAGGAAGATATTTTTGAGGGTTCACTTTTGTCACTTTTGTCCTATTGTTTTGTCAGAATCCAATCCATAAATACATCTACAGAATGAATATAGTATCTGGCTTCCATCAACCACACAATTTCCAACTCAATGTCTATTTTGAGTTGGTTACATGATTTTAAACATAATCTGAGCAGACAATGATCAACAAAGTGTTATTTACAATTCTATATTCAGCAGTTTAATACAATATTCACTACAAAATCTACAATTTATATTCTAAAATATGTAGTTCAATCAATACAGGACCTAGCTACAATGCTAACTATGTAGTCTGTTCAATTGGAGTTTTGGTCCATCTTCCTTCAATTGAATGGATCCAACCATTCCTGTAATTTATCAATTAATTTACTTTCAATACTGGTCCTTGCTGCAGATAGATTGTGATTAAAAAGAAGGGGAAATAGCAGCAGAAATCAAACATTAAATTTACAAAATTCCAATGCACTCACACAGCAATTAATTATATTCATATATATTATGTAAACCCCAATGATTGTAATCTAATAATTTTTCTATTCGATACATTGTTACCATCCAAGGTGAATACTGAAGTTGTACCTATTTTTCTCGTCTGTAATTCAACATCTATTTTATCACAATTGTTGATGTTCAGAAGCCCGTATCTAACAACACACTCCACATCCACCCTGCTTAAATTTGCTAACATCATCTGCACAGGCTAATGAGAGACCAATATTATCTTTCTTATTATTATTGCTTATCATTAGAGCTCGTCGCTGATTCTACATTGTTTAGAAATTCATGATTGTTAAGAAGGGAGTTGTAACAATTTCATGTTCGTATATAGCTATAGATAAAAATAGAGATTAAACATAAATTCACTTACTAGGAATATCACAGATAACACTAAAGTTTTCCGCACACATACATTATTTATATCCCCATCAATGTTTCTTAAATATATGCAAGTTGTGTAATTGGCAAGTAATGTTTCTGTTGTTTCTTTGTTTAAAGATTCGAGGATGGAAGTCTCTGCAATAGAATTAGAGCAATATAATTAAACGAATAAGAAAAATGCGTTTTAGATAAAGGTGGGTGTCTGAATATTATGGTTCTCTTTCAAAGTGCTCTATAAAATGTAGTTGTGATGTATAAATCCCCAACTAAACACAATGACATGTGCAAGTCCTAGGATCAGCAAATAATTTGTGGACAAGCCTTGGCTAATTATAATTAACATAATTATAGCTGTCTGTCACATAACAAAACATAACAAACTACACTGCATTCAGCTATGTTTGAATTTAAACAAAGAAATGTGTGCAGATGGTATTATACTTGGTAGCTGAGGTTAGTGGTGTAATAAGTTATTGGATAATCAGCTATATAACAATATGATTGTGAAAGAACAAATGTATTGGGGTGTGTGTGTATTTTACTTACTTTGGAGATCACACAAAATTCCTTGATCATGATGGTTGTTAGTCAGATTAGTAAATGTTTTCTTCCAGTTGGATGCAAAAATAACCTGATTCTTCTTGTTATTAGCAAGTGCAATGATTTCTCCTTCCAACTGTTCCTAAAGCTTTAGTACTTGGATTAGGGATAACAACAGAAAAGTCTCTCACCAGGCTCGTTCAGCGACCTGCTATTGCTGAGATGTTTTTTAAAATTATTTCTTGAACAACATACGTAATATTGTCTCTAGATGTGGTTGAAATCAGTGTAATAATGATGGTAGGTCTTGCAACAAGTTGTGCATCATCAAAGTTACATATGAGGACATGCTTCTAGGCTTATTTAAATAGATGCTGTTCTCAATGTTTTGAGCAATGTCCAGGCATTTGATCTTTATGTGATAAAGACAAGTGTAATTAAAGAGATTCCGCAAATAGTGCGACTGAGATCTTGAGGTCATCTGTGTCATTTAGCAGGGTAGCTATTATGAACTCCAGCACATAACTTGCTCTCCAAAGTGGATCATTATCACTTGCATCTGAATAATCGAGCAAAAAGATTACATCCTGTCAATCAAATGCATTCAACCGCTGGAAGAGAAAGAAATTATCAAATGGTCATAAATTGAATGTAGCACTTTCGGTACACCCTCACATATCCAAATGCTGTGGGACCAACTATTATTTGGTTAAGTGAGATTTCTGGATGTGTGAAGTAGTTGCGTAGAATTAAACATGATTTTGTTAATTAAGTAATATGTGCGTGGCAGCTGTTTAAGTTTACATGTTTTTAACAACCTCTATAGATACTACTCAGAAGGGAAGTGAGGCACATCATAATATTCATTAAAAGAAGCAGGTAAGACTTGCAGATGCACTAAGGTGAAGTTGTTATATTGTTTTACTTTTGTATCTGAAAAGTTAAAAGTAAGATAATTACTCTGTAGCTAGTGTGGTTTACTTGGTTTAAAATTTTAGCTACTTGTAAAATGCCAAAATCTACAATATGCAATCATTTTACCTCATTTTATACAAGTTTAGTTTGAATCCAGCGTGGGGGAGGGGGAAGGCTGTTTTCAAATATCAGGGCATGTTAAAATGATTCTTAAGGAAAGCTAGCTGCAACTGATCTAGGCTTGATCCCACAAAGAAACAAGCCCACAAAAGAGAGACTTTCACAAGTTGGCTGCTAAGTTTCTAATAAACCACATGGTTGAGGGCTAAAAGTATGCACATGTTTCATGTTTGCAGTCATAAATATGGATTAGACTTCACAAAATCTCAAGAAATTGTTCTCATAAAAAACAGCTATATGGTAATCTTCATTATATTATGTGAAATATAACGTACAAGGAGAGATTTAATTTGCAACATCAACAACACCATTCTACAAAAAATCTAGTATGAAATGTCAACATACTTGTACATCGGCCATTGATCTTTTATTTGCCGTTTCCCCATTCCATCGCCCCCCCAACCAACCCCCTGCCTATTGACTTACAGATGATAACCACTGTAAGTATATGTAAATAGTATGGTCTGTATTGACATTTGGTACATACACCACTAGTATAATGTAGAGTGGGCAGTACTTCAACTCATACAATTGTTTTGCCATTCCCACTACGTTACTCACTCATAGTATCTAATACCAAATCTCATTATAAACTATATGCTATCACATGTTAATACCATATAATACCAGCTCTTGAAGTAGATGTTACTCATAGACCCAGTAGAGTCACTTGCAAACAAGTCATGAATGGGTGAATAAACAAATTCTTCAGCTAGTTAATTACTACATCACAGAATTTCTCTTTCATATACAAAACTTCAAATCGGTTTCTGTACATTGCCAAATATAATTATTATATCGATTACAATGTCAATGTGGTTTAGACATGCTTATTAGTGTCAAATTAGAGTGCAAACCTTCTTTTTTCACTGCTATTGGTGTAATTGCTTGGCTGATAATTGAAATATCACACCAACAGCCACAAGGCTCTATGGGCTTTTACTCTAGGAAGTGATTTAGGTATGGTAATTACACATGACATCCAAATTATACAAAATATATTGCATAGAAAATTCTGCATACCTTTACATATGCCGCCCACAATCATTTGACCTTCAGGACAGTTGCAGCAGTCAGGGGGAGCAAAGCCATCCTTGCACTAGGAACGACCATGGGAGGAATCACAGTTCCCTTCATTGACTTGTTCCTTGCATGTCTCTTTGAAATGGGTTGGAAGTTACATCAGTGCAATTGGTGGCTATATGAATAATGAATATGTAATGCAATGAACCTCTCTGACTGTCTTTAACCGCATTTTATTTCAATAGAAAAGAGGTCAAAATATATATCATTACACAATACGACAATGACCAGTGACAAACAATTATAATTTCTCCTGGCTTGTTCTCGAAGTTAGCATAATAATAATAGTAAAGAAATAATATGTATGCTCACAAAGAACAGGACGAAACCAAGCAGCAGGATTAATCTGCATTCATAGAGCATATGACAGGACCATTTATCTGAATCATGCTGTCATTAGTGCAAAGTATTCTATTTCCTTCGATAATAACTTTTCCATAGTGCAATCAGGACTACTCAGTTATATCAGTAGCACATGGTTGGACATGGTTCACTGCTGCAAAGATTGACATTGTTGACTAACTAGCTTTCATTGGGAATATGCTCAACATTCTGTATGGACTGTGATAAGGACAGGAAACAGCTGCAGGCATGTGGATCATGACTCTCTCTACCACTTGAAAGTGATGACCTTTTACACTTTAGTCAAACAGTTTCATTTTGTCTTTCTCGTGCACCACATTTAAATTTCATTGCCAATATCCATGCTGCTGTGAGGATAACAGTGAACTCATGTCGGTAATCATCATCAATTGGTGTAACTTTCTTGGTCAAGACAGCTTCATAGGGTATGTGGGCATCCCTCCTATAAAGCGTATTTTCAAGAGTTGTGTCATGAACTGAGGTATGATGAGCAAATAGTAATGGATAGGTGATGATCCAAATCTTTCCCAGATCTCTCAGCAACCTTTAAAATCATTCCAGCCAATGCACTTTTGAAGTTCTCCAACAACCCATTAGTTTTGGATTGATACCCTGATGTATTCACTTTCTCGATCGGCAGGAACTTCCGAACATCCAGCACCAGGTGACTGAGGAAATTTGCACCTCGAAATGTATAACAGTTCCTCGGAGGCACTCGATCTACAAAAGATCTTGTTGGCCAAAGGTAGTCTGATCAGGGATAGCAAATGCTTCCAACTACTTTGGGATATAAACAGAGAATACTACCACATAGCTACTTGTTCCCAGTCTTTCTTGGAGGAAGCCGGAGAACATATATGCCCATCCAGTGAACTAGTCCCCCATTTGTATATTGTTGTTGCTATGGATTAAACTACAGAGCAACCAGATGTCCTACTGGTAATACGCTACAAAAATTACCTGCAAAACTGTTCTATTTCACTATACATTTCCTTCCACCTCTTCGTTGGAGTACAATACATATTACGCCAATCTAAGTGTACAGAAGAATTCCCACCATGCATTCTCATCTAACACACCACTGATAAACTCATATTTTGTTTGCTACAAAGCTAATCATTTATATAGCAAGTGCCACATCCTCTGGGACCATATCTCCCTTCACCTACACTATGAGGGCATTCAACTCAGAATCTTCTTGCCCCTCTACTAGTTCAGTCTGCTTGAACTTGTGGTTTCATTAAATTCATGAATAGCAAGCATTTCATATGGATTGAGAGACAGCACATCTACATTAGCCACGCTCTTCCCTCTTCAATACTTAGTTGTGAGTTCAAACTTTTGGATAATCATAGCAGATTAGCAGATAGATCGATAATAATGTACATGCAGAATGATCTGTCAAAACAGTTTCAGTAATAGAATAGTTTTTGTCAGGGACATGCAAATTACAAGAAGCATATGCCACAAAACCCATCAGTTTACTTGTGTCTCACAGCTCCTAATCCTTCTAGACTGGCATCAGTCTCCAAGACAAACTCTTCACCAATACTAAACCTGCATTATACTACCACTGGGCTGTGATCAATAACTCCCTCAGAGCACAAAAGGAAGGCCTGACACTCGTCAGACCACTCAAAGTCTATATCTTTCTTGAGAAGTTGATGAAGATGGCCTGCAATATTTGCAAACCTGGAAACAAATTTCGTATAATATGATGCCACCATGAAACTGCCTCATATGGGTAGCATCTGTTGGGAGAGGAATCTCACGCACCTTGGTGATCTTTGCAGGATCCGGAAACTTAACTTATCTGGATATCATACGACCAAGGTAGACAACTTGTCCTTCCCACAAAGAAACAGTAAGATGAGTACATGAGACATTCATTGATGTCTCATGTACTCATCTTACTGCAGGCAGTAGAATGGATTTTCAGCTTTAAAGGTAGATATATACAAGCTAACATCACTGTAGCATTGTTTCCATTGGCAAAACCAAGAAGAAGTGATTCAACGTTTTGTATAGTGTCAAGATCTTTCTGATTAAAACGCCTTTCAACCTCTCCTGCAGTTAACTCAGTCACTTCAAAATACATATGACGCTATCTTTCTTTAGGATTTGCATATATATATGGGCTTGCACCATCATCAAATCGTCTGGGCATCTTCCTTCTTCGTGGAAGAGTTGGTGCTGGTGTGAAGTCCTTGGAATCATACAGTTCCTGATCACGAATTTTCCTCACTTCACAGGGATTGCATATAAGAAACAAGGCATTTAGCTCCTTTATCTCACCTTGAACTGTAATGTCTATTATTGATCAGATGCTGAAAATACCAGTTAAACTAGTTTGAGTCAAAATTATCCATTTTGGTTGCCATTCCACTTGCTTTTGCAGCATATTCATCATGCCCCTGACTGATCTCCTCCAAAGCATTTTGTAAGGTATCATATATAGCTCTTTAAAATGCTTGCTATGGATATGCCTCATAGTCCAACATGTACGGCATAACATTCATAATTTAGAAGATAGTTGATGGTGTTAATTGTTACCTCCCTTCTTAAATTTTCAAACAAGGTATGCCATTTAGGAGACATTTTATTAAGCAGGGTTAATTAAAACACAAAATTCATAGCATCTCTCACTATATTACAGGTTTTAGTTACATCCTTCACACATAGATTGAAGTTGTGAGCCAGGCAATGAAGGTAGAGTGCCTTTGGTTCTTCCTTCTTAACTAAAGCTTGAACTCCATTCCTGATTCCACTCATATTGGCAGCACCTTCAAATGCTAGACCCCGGCATTTACTGATGGGCAATGAGCTCCGCAACAAGACATCTTTTATTAAAGAAAATATCGTCATTGTTTTAGTATCAGGAAGTTGAATAAGTCATCTGCTTAAACTGGAATTGTAATGTGCAGTTTACCTAAACATATACTTGGTGCGATTATAACTACCTTCATGTCTTTTTTCCCCTCATAACATTAATCCTTTTAAATCTAGGGATCAAAGTAGCATTCCCTTTGCTCTTCTTTGCATACAGGCTGGCCAAGGATCTTAAGACTAGTGAATGCATCACATGAGCTCATACTGTTAAAGAAGATCCTCTTTAGCCTTTTGTAATTCTAAAAAAATTAATAATAATAATTCAAACCCAGTTACTGTCAAAGGAGAATAAATTTGGTAACTATGTATGTTTTTGTGTGTTTATGTGCGTGTATGTTTATGTGCGTGTATGTGTTAGTGAGTATATCTATGTGTGTGTCTGTGGGTGTCAGTACATCTATGTTTGTGTGTGTGTGCATACAATATGAATATGTGTTTCAAAATAATCACGCTCCACCTATTAAAAAGTTTCCATATCTCATTTAGAATGACAGCTGGGATATCTGTATGGAATTCAGGAGCCATCACAATATGTGAAAAGTGCTCTAACGTTCTTAACCCAGCAGGTTAGACATGTATAATTAAGTGGCATGCCTATTTCAGGTGTAGGCTAGTTGCAGTTGCACTGAACTTGTAATTAGTGACTCATTGTAATTAGTGATGATTGCATAATTAACACTGATAGACACCTTGGTCACTGTGGACTTTATATGTACATACATAGATAGATGTGTTGATGTGATGATGTGACTAAGCTTGGACAGGTTGTCGTTGTGATTTGTCTTGTCAGTTATAAAACTTAAATCCTAAGAGATCTGTTGAGTCTTACATTGGTAGCAGAGAATGGCTGAGCATCACATCAGTATACCCAAGCCTTTTGCAAGCGGTGATGTTGGGGAATGGTTTCAGAGATATGAGATATGCTGTACAGCTAACCGATGGGAAGATGCAACAAAGGCATGCAAGCTCCCGACCCTCTTGGAAGGAGAAGCACTGGCAGTATGGCTTGAACTCAGCCCGGAACAACAAGGGGATTATGCTACGGCCAAAAAGGAAATTGCGGCCGCCCTTAGCCCAATGGAGTTCATATCGCTAGAAAACTTTCACAAACGTAAGCTGCAACCGGGAGAAGCGTTATCCGTGTTTGTTCATGAAGTCAAGAAGTTGCTAGATCAAGCCATGCCAACATTGGAGAAAAATGCTCGCAATCAGTTATTATTACACCAGTTTGTAGCTGGACTACCAGATAGTGTAGGACGACAGCTGAGAGCAGCAGGAGAACTAACTACACTGGAGGCTGCTGTGTCAAAGGCTCGATTAGTATTGACACTTGATGACCCAAGTCGAAGTGTTGCAGCTGTGTCAGAGGCAACCAGTGAGGTAGTTTTGCTCAAGGACAAGATTGCCCAATTAACAGAACAAGTAAATGCTTTGTCAACATCAGTTATGCCACCAGCAGGAACACGTCAGCCGATGACCAACCAACAGCACTATCGACCAAGACGCTGTTTTGAATGCAACCAAACAGGACACATTCAGCGTGATTGCCCTTCGCGCAATCAGAATGGCCAATACACTAGACAGTGTTTTAGGTGTGGAAAAGTGGGACATCTGGCCAGAAACTGCTACCAGGGAAACGAGCAAGGGATGTCTGTCAGGGGCAACAGGCGTCCCTATCCCCAATGAGCACTCACGACCTGAGTGTCGTGACTGTAGCAGCGGTTAAATCCAAGGTTGCTGCTACAATGGGGAGGTTAGGTGAGGTTGAAGTAGAGATGATGTTGGACTCTGGATCATCTGTGTCACTGATGCGGAAGGAGGTTCTCACACATGCAAAGGGAGTTACCCACATTGAAGGCCCAATACAACTACGCCTGATGACGGCATCAGGACAACAGCTGCCAATACTGAGTCACGTCTGTGTTCCTATACACATTGGTGAGCTACAAGTCAAACATAATGTTGTTGTAGTGGATACTCTAGTATCACCTGTAATTCTGGGGGTAGATTTCCTATGTAAACATGGCGTGGTCCTTGATTTTACGAAACCATCTGTAATGGTCCGTAATAACACCACTGCAGCATCAGCAATAAATGAGAAGGTGGCCCCTGTGTTACGGATATATGAAGCATCACTAAAAATAGAGGGAAAAGCATGTATTGTTGCAGAAATCGAACAGCCGGGGACAGATGTAGTGGAGGAATGTGCTGTCCCAATGTATCACAAACCAACAAAATTTGAATTGCCTGAGTGTCCTAGGTCTATTCTCGCAGATGTTGTACAGGAATTCCAAGCCTTATTCCAAACAACACCAGGTGTAACAGAAGCTGCCTTGCACTTTATACCCACAAAGGGCAATCCTATCAAAGTTCCACCACGTCGCATGCCAGCACATTATCGAGAGGAAATTGAAAACTTACTTCACACGATGCTAGAGCAGGGCATAATTGAAGTAAGTTCTAGCCCTTGGATGGCACCAGCGGTGTTTGTTCCAAAGAAGTCGGGTGATATCAGGCTGTGTGTGGATTATAGGGAACTTAACAAGAATACCACAAAAGATGCTTACCCATTACCCTTACCTGATGAAGTTCAGGACCGGTTGTCAGGCTCGACCCTATTCTCAACATTGGACTTACAGAGTGGGTACTGGCAGCTGCCAGTAAGTCCTAACGACCAAGAAAAAACAGCATTTTGCCCAGGACCTGGAATGGGTCTGTTCCAGTTTAAACGAATGCCATTTGGGTTGACTGGAGCACCCAGCTCCTTTCAACGGCTGATGGATAAAGTATTAAGAGGTCTTCCTTTTGTGACGATCTACTTAGACGATATTTTGGTGCACTCCCCGGATGAAAAAGCACATTGTGCTCACCTACGAGTAGTCTTTGAACGTCTGCTGGCTGCTGGTCTTACGCTACGAGGGAAGAAATGCCATATCGGACTCCTTAAAGTTGGATATCTAGGCCACACTTTTACAGGAACAGGCATGTCCCCAGATCCACAGAAGATCCAAGCAGTGTTACAAATTCCAGAACCAATGGACGTCAAAGCTCTCCGCCACTTCATTGGGCTTGCATCCTATTACCGGAGATATATACCCAAGTTTTCAGACATTGCAGCGCCACTCAATGCGTTGACAAAGAAGGCCACACCATTCTCATGGAACCATGACTGCAACATAGCGTTCAATACCCTGAAGGAACATCTGATTAGTGCTCCTATCTTGGCATATCCCCGGTTTGATCAGTTCTCCCCAGAATTCAATCTGCAAACAGATGCAAGTGCTGTTGGTATTGGAGCGGTGTTAGAACAGGACGGACATGTCATCGCATATGCCAGTCGTTCATTAACACAGTCAGAGCGGCAATACAGCATAATCCAGAGAGAATGTTTGGCAATCATATACGCTGTGAAGCAATTTCGTCATTACCTTCTTGGACGACATTTCAAACTCTTTACGGACCATGCCCCATTGCAGTGGCTGTCAGCCCAAAAGATGGAGGGTATGCTCTGTCGTTGGGCACTAGCCCTTCAAGAGTATAATTTGCAAATTGTGTATCGAAAAGGCTCACTCAACACTAATGCAGATGCACTCTCACGATTGGAAAGTCTTCCTTGTGCTCTCACACTAGCTCTTCCTCATTATTCCACCACTGAACTGCGAGAAGCACAACAAGCTGATAATATCATCTCAAAAGTGATACAAGCTGAACCAGGAGTATCAAGTCCTCCTCGGGGCCGAGAGTGGAGCCATTACCCTTGGCGCAGGTATGTGAACCTGTGGGGCCAGCTTAGAGTTATCAATGGTATACTCTGCAGACACTATATCCCCAATCCTGTGTGCAAAGCTGTAACTGTACCTGTCCTCCCACTAAGCATGCACAAACAAGCTCTCATGCATAGTCATGACAATCCAGCGGCAGGACATCAAGGCGCAGAGAGAACTCTCCAGCGACTACGACAGGAGGCGTACTGGGTGAGTATGGCAGGCGACGTACAACAGTACTGTAGAGAGTGTGTAAAATGCCAGCAGTCAAAGCTCACAATGCCTAAACGGGCACCATTGACAAATGTTCCCATTGGCAAGCCTTGGGAAATGCTAGCTGTTGATGTGTTAGAAGTTCCCATCTCCCGCAATAACAATCGCTATCTACTAGTGATTCAAGACTATTTTACAAAGTGGGGAGAAGCAATACCCATGCCGGATCAGACAGCAAACCGTATCACAAGGGAACTGATAAAGTTGTTCTCTACATTTGGCCAGCCTGCAATCTTGCATTCAGATCAAGGACGTAATTTTGAAAGCACAGTCCTTGCACAAGCATTGGAAGCATTTGGGGTAAAGAAGTCCAGGACTACGGCATATCATCCGCAAGGAGATGGTATGGTGGAACGGTTTAACCGTACACTTCTACAACTTTTGCGAAGCTATGTAGACAAACAAGACAACTGGGAAAAACATCTACCACTCGTTCTATATGCCTATCGCACATCCATCCACTCATCTACTCTCTCCACTCCATTTCTATTGATGTATGGAAGAAACCACACTAACGTATCTCTCACCAAGTCAGCTGCATTTGATGCTCAGTTGTACCCTGAGAACCTGCAGGCAAAATTAGCAGAACTCAGAGATTTTGTGGAAACTAACCTTGCATCTGCTGCACACTCGCAAAAGTGCACATATGACCAACACTCAAGCACTCCTCATTTTGCAGTAGGTGACACTGTTTGGCTCTCTGTGCCCACTGCTGGAAAGTTGGAACCTCGATGGGAAGGAGGTTGGGTGGTGAAATCGATCAAGAGCTCGCTCAATGTTGAAATTCAGGATAGCAACCGATCCAAAATTGTGCACGTCAACCGGCTACGACATAGAATTCAACCAGACATTTCTGAGGTTCAAGACTTGGAAACAGCAACCACACCATGTGAACAATCATGGAACCCACCTGGAGTTGACCACATCACAATCCTCCCACCTACTGAAATGCCACAGAGACGTTACCCCCAAAGAGAGCATCATCCACCAGAACGTTATGGAACCTAAAGCTCGGGACGAGCTTTTATAAAGGGGGAGCGTATGTAGGCTAGTTGCAGTTGCACTGAACTTGTAATTAGTGACTCATTGTAATTAGTGATGATTGCATAATTAACACTGATAGACACCTTGGTCACTGTGGACTTTATATGTACATACATAGATGGATGTGTTGATGTGATGATGTGACTAAGCTTGGACAGGTTGTCGTTGTGATTTGTCTTGTCAGTTATAAAACTTAAATCCTAAGAGATCTGTTGAGTCTTACACAGGTAAACATGATTTCAAAACATATGTATAATATATTCTGTGGACACATTCTTGTTCTTCCTGCATTATTGTTTTCTACATGTCACTTTACAAATTTTTGTAATAATCCTGAACGTAGCCTAGCTAAAATAACCCTTTGTTTCTCTGCTGGTGAAGAATGAAGAAAGAGTCTGGAAACAGCATTAGAGTAGTTTTCATTGTCTCCATAGTGGCTCAGTACATACTTGTGGTCTGTCTAGGCATATGCATGGACTCACGATGCTCTATGCATTCATTTTATTTAGTGAAATGTGATGATTAAGGACTTAGTTTCTTTAAGAGACATTAGCCGACTCCTTAGAATTATGTGCAAAAAACGCTCCAATTATCTAAAGTTTGTCAATAAAATTTATAGCATCAGAGAAATGCCACCAAATACCACTTTTAAACATTCAAGTGAGTGTAACAGATGTGTACAAAAATTAGCCATCAATTAAGTTTCATACATGGCATTCATTTGCAAGTATTTACCCACTTCATAAGCTTAATTTGAAGTGTGTACAGACATCTTGCTCATATATGCCTGGATATACTCCTGAAGGCCGTGAATCCATGTTTGAAGAAAAAATACTGCATACTTAGTTTTTTGAATTAATAGAAATTTGTAGTAAACAGTGTGAGATTTTCTGGGCCAATGGTGGATGCAGCAAGTGTCGTCCGGGTTACCAAGAACCAACTTGCTGTGAATGCATCTTTCATGAAGGGGATGACGGTAAAGCATTATTTAAAAATGGTGGAGAATGTGATAGTAAGTATGACTGCAAGTCTGCAGTTTACTACAGCATATCGATTGCAATGATCCTATCTGTTTGTCACTGACGTTTTTTTAAATAGGTGTTGTTCTAATCTTTTACCACCTTCTTTGGAAATAAATGATGGTTGCACTTTGTTGAGTGACAGTCAGGGAAGGTTACTGAGTTACATTTGGTGAGACTACCAGGACAATAAGTAAACAGAACTCTTCTGGAAATGTCCTAGTTCATGTCTAACAGAGAGCTAAAGGGTTTGCTGTCAGATTGCACCGGATTTACACAGACATATAATCAATGTATAGAAACAATGAGTCAGCAACTTGTTAGAAGCAATGACATGCCAACCGAGAGGGTCTGCGCTTCAAGAAGAGATTGACTCGTTAGTCTTAATTGTAAGTTAACTGAATCTGAGAAGAATGAATAGCTCTTAACAATGCACTCTAGGGAAAGATGGAATTGGCCCCAATAGAGCACGAACTAGAGTGTATGAAGGAGCTGAATGCCCAGTGGAAGCAATTCAGGTGACAGCTTGAAGAACAAAGATAAGATGCTCAAGCACGGAGAAATCCTACAGATAGATGGATGAACGAGGTGACTGTAAGTGTCTTTGAGTGAAAAGCTTTTTTATATCTTAAGATCAGGACTTTGGAGGATGAGTTGAGCAGGATGAGGCAGGAGTGGGATGCCATTCCTCAGATGTTGAGTTGAAATGTTTCTGTTTAATGGTTTATTTGTCAGGAAGTGGTGTATATCATGGGGATAAGTGCAATGAGTCAAATCAGGATAATATGTCTGAAAGCCTGGATGGTGGTCATTGTAGGTCAGGAAAAGTTTGTTTCTGCCAACATGTTGGGTAGGTCCGTCAGAAAGAATGGTTTTGTGCTGAGATCCATGGGTTGAGTATGTCAAGGTGAGTCATGGGTGCTCAGCATGACAGTGATCAAGGGGTTGTGAGTATACAGGAGAAGGGTGGGGTGATTAGCCTTAGTGCTCCCAAACACCAGGTTTTGGCTTTGGCATGGAAAGTGATGTATTCGCAATTAGACATGGTCCACTTACTCAGGTGGTTGATTTGGACCATAACTACTTTACTAGAATCAGTTGTTTACAACAGTATGGATGCAGCTGACTACTACTTCCCAAATCAAGGAGACTGCATGTTGCCCCTCTTGAAGGGAAGTAGTGTCTAATCTTATCAAGGATATGAGGTGGTTCAACCACAAACCAGTGCGTGGGCAAGGCCTATAGACTTGGTACAAAAATAGGACCAGACTATAAGGTTTTGTGTGATTTTGCGTATACCGACTGCCTTACATTGATGATATATTAGACCCCATTGGAAAGAGGATATTTCAGAACACTTGACTTAGCATCTGGGTTCTGGCAAATTCAAATGGATCCTGCAGGGAGAAATGTGCTATTGTTTCTCAGTGTAGGTTGCATCAGTTTGTTCGCATGACTATTGGGACATGCATTTCTCCCACCACATTACAAAGGTTAATGTAATTTGTTTTGGCAGGAATTGTATGGAAGTTTTGTTTAGTGAATTGGGATGACATCTTGATATGTTCTAAGAGTTTTGAGGACAACCAAGAGCAGGTTAGGGCTAGGGCTAGGGCTAGGGCTAGGGCTAGGGCTAGGGCTAGGGCTAGGGCTCTCAAGAATGTGTTTGAATGGCTTTGCAAGGCTGGGCTTACCTTGAAAAAGGAATGTTTCTCTGTGCAAGGAGAAGTTGTGTAACTTGGTTGTATGATTTCTAGTCTCCATATCCTGCCAAGACCACCATGGTGCGTGAGATTCCTGTCCCAACAGATGCTACTCATATGAGGCAGTTTCGTGGTGGAATCATATTATGAGAAATTTGTTTCCAGATTTGCAAATATTGCAAGGTCATCTCCATCAACTACACAAGAGTTTGAGTGGTCCAGCTTCCATTGGTGCTCTGAGGGAGTCATTAATCACACTCTGGATGGACTTGTATCGCTGGTTTAGTATTGTTGAAGAGTTTGTTCGAGAGACTGATGCCAGTCTAGAGGGATTAGGAGCTGTAGGACAAAAGTAAACAGATGGGTTTTGTGGCATATGTATGCTTCTTGTAATTTGCATGTACATTACCGAACTGAAGACCCTTGGTCTAGTTTAGGCAGTGAAACACTTCGGACCATATTTATTTGGTCATCATGTACAACTGTTTTGACAGATGATTCTGCATGTGTACATTGTTATCGAATTCTTCAATTTATCTGCTAATCTAGCTGGATAGGCCATGATTGTCCAACAATTTGATTTCACAATCTAGTATTGAAGAGGGAAGAGCAAGGCTAATGTAGATGTGCTGTCTCCCAATCTATATGAAATATGGGTGCTTGTTCAAGCAGACTGAACTAATAGACGGGAAAGAAAAATATCCCTAAATGATTAGCTTTGGAGCAAATGAAATCAGTGGTGTGTTAGATGGGATGCATGGTGGGAGGTCTTCTGGAGACTTAGCTTGGCATAAGATGTATTGTACTCTGAGGAGGAGGTGGAAGGAAATGTGTAGTGAAATAGAGCAGTTTTGCAGGCAATTTTTGGAGTGTATTACCTGTAGGGCATCTGGTTGCTCTGTACATTAATTCCTAGCAACAACAATACTACTATTTCACTGGACGAGCTTATATTATGTTCTCCAGCTTCCTCTAACCAATACTGGGAACAAGTAGCTATGTGGTAGTGTTCTCTGGTTATTTCCCAATGTAGTTAAAAGCATTTGCTAATCCCGATCAGACTACCTTTGGCCAACAAGATATTTTGTAGCCACAGTGCTCTGAGGAACTCTTATACTTCTGAAGTGGAAATTTCCTCAGTTACCTGGTGCCGGAGATTTGCATGTTCCTGCAGATCAAGAAAGTGAATACATCAGAATATCACTCCAAAACTAAGTTGTTTGGAGAACTTCAAAAGTGCATTGGCTGTAATGATTTCCAAGGTTTCTGAGAGATCTGGCACCTACCCTTTATTATTTGCTATCATACCTCAGTTCATGACTCAACTCTTGAAAATACATACTATTTACTTTATAGGAGGGATGCCCACATACCCTCTGAAGCTATCTTGACTCAGAAAGTTTCACCAATTGATGCTGATTACCACATGAGTTCACTGTTATCCTTACAGCAGCATGGTTTATTGGCAATGAAAATTAAATGTGGTGCACAAGAATGATAAAAAGCAACCATTTGTCTAAAGTGTAAAAGGTCATCACTTTCAGGTGGTAGACGGAGTCAAGATTCACATGCCTACAGCTGCTTCAGGAAAACCCTGGAAGCTTTCCCATCTCTATCACGGTCTATACAGATGTTGATCATATTCCCAACTAATATCGAAACAACGCTAGTTTATCGACAATGTCAATCTTTGCAGCAGTAAACTATGTCCAACCATGTGCTACTGATATACCTTAGTAACCCTGATAGGACTAAGGAATCAGTATTATTGAAAGAAGAAGAATACTTTGCACTAATGACAGTATGATTCAGAGAAATGGTCCTATCACATGATCTATGAATGCAAATTATTCTTGCTGTGTTTGGTTTCATCCTGTTCTTTGTAAGCATACATATTTCTTTACTATTATTATTATACTAACTTCGACAACAAGCTGTATTCGGCAGGATAAATTATAATTGTTTATAGCGTATTATGTGATGATATAAATTTTAACCTCTTTTCGATTGAATTAAAATGGGATGCTTGGTGAAAGATAGTCAGGGAGGTTTATTTCATTACAAATTCATTATTCATATAATAACCTCTAATTGCACTGATGTAAATTGCACTGATGTAACTTGCAACCCATTTCACAGAGATATGCAAGGAACATGCCAAGGAAAGGAACTGTAATTCCTCCTATGGCTTTATCAATGCAATAATGGCTTTGCTCCTCCTGACTGCTGCAACTGTCCTGAGGATCAAATAACTGTCTGTGGCATAATATGTAAACAGAATTTTTTATGCAATATATTTTTTATAATGTGGATGTCGTGTGTAATTACCAAACCTAAATCACTTCCTATAGTAAAAGCTTATAGAGTGTGATATTTCAATTATCAGCCAAGCTATTACACTTTTTTCACCAATGGCAGTGAAAAAAGAAGATTTGCACTCTAATTTGACACTAATAAGCTTGTGCAAACCATATTGATATGGTAATCAATATGCAATGTACAGAAACTGATTGTGAAGTTTAGTATCTCACTAACTATGAAAGAGCAATTATGTGATGTAGTTATTTAATTACTTGAAGAGTTTGTTTCTTCACCGATTCTATGCGTGTTTGCAAATGACTCTCCTTGGTCTATACAATACAGTGAGCCACATCTACTTCAAGAGCTAGTATTAACATGTGAAAGCTATGTGATTTGGTATTAGATACTATGAGTGAGTAATGTAGTGGGAATGGCAAAACAATTGTATGAGGTGAAGCTGAGTACAATAACTGCCCACTCTAATTACTAGTGGTGAATGTACCAAATTTCACTACAGACTTACTATACTATTTACACAATTATTATACTTACAGTGATTATTAAATCTTGGAAAGTCAATGGGCAGTGTGTGGGGTAGGGTGGTATGGGATGGGGAAACGGCAAATAAAAGATCAATGGCCAATGAAGAATTACATACAAATTTTTATAGAATGGTGTTGTTGATGTTGCTGTCCTGGTATAATTATAGGTTTGCATGAAATATTTTACATATAATGAAGATATACCATGTACCTGTTTTTTTTATGAGACAATTTCTTGAGACTTTGTGAAGTCTAATCCATATTTATGACTGCAAATATGAAACACATGCATACTTTTAACATGCACACAGGACACTCATTAGAAACTTTGCTGCTAACTTGTAAGAGTCTGTCTTCTGTGGGCTTGCTTCTTCGTGGGATCAAGCCTAGACCAGTTGTATCTAGCTTTCCTTAGGAAAGGTGATCATTTTAACAGGCCCTAATATTTGAAAACAGCTTGCTCCTCTCCCCCATCCCACCCCTGTTCACTGGAGCTTGTATAAAATGAGGTAAAATGAGTACATATTTTATTTTTGGCATTTTACATGTAGCAAAAAATTTAAAACTAAGGAAACCTTACACTAGCTACAGAATACATACCTGCAATGAACTAATACTCCAGTAAAACAATATAGCAACTTCCACCTAGTGCATCTGTAAGTCTTACATGCTTCTTTTAATGATTTGCCTCACTTCCCTTCTGAGTAGTATCTTCAACTTTTAGAGGTTGTTTAGAAACATGTAAACTTAAAACAGCTACCACACACATATTATTACTTGAACAAAATCGTGTTTAATTCTACACAACTACCTCACACTACAGAAATCTCACTTAACCAAATAATATTGGGTCCCACAGCATTTGTATATGTGAGGGTCTATTGAAAGTGCTATTTTCAATTTATGACTATTTGATAATTTCTTTCTCTTCCAGTGGTTGAATGCATTGATGGACAGGATTAATCTTTTTGCTGATAATGATCAACTTTGGAGAGCAAGTTATTTGCTGGAGTTCATAATAGCTACCCTGCTAGAGGACACAAATAACCTCAAGATCTAGGTCACACTATTTGCATTCAATAGGAATCAAAAGAACCACAAATTTATTGTCCTTATCACATAATGATCTATTCCTGGACTTTACTCAAAACATTGAGAACATGGTATATTTAAATAAGCCTAAAAGCACGTTCTCATATGTAACTTTGAATAAGATCAATGAAGCACAACTTGTGAGTAGTGGTACAAGACCTACCACCATTATTACACTGATTTTAACCACATCTGGAGACAATATTTAGTATGAAATCTTAGCAATAGCAGGTCGCAGAATGAGGCCGGTTACTTTTCTGTTGATGTTCCTAATCCAACTAGCACGGGATTGAAAGGAGAAATCAATGCACTTGCTAATAACAAGAGAAATCAGGTTAGTTTTGCATCGAACTGAAAGAAAACATTTACTAATCTGACTAACAACCTTCATGACCAAAGAATTGCCAAGGTAAGTAAAATGCACACACACCAAAACATTTGTTCTTTCACAATATAATATTATTATTGTTATAATTATTTCTATTCTTATATAGCTGATTGTCCAATAACTTTAACCTCAGCCACCGAGTAGAATACCATCTGCATACATTTCTTTGTTTAAATTCAAACATGTACAGATAATATAGCTGAATGCAGTGCAGTTTGTTATGTTTTGTTATGTGTACTATATATGACACACAACTATTATTTATAAATAGCCAAGGCTTACAATTATTTGCTGAACCTAGGACTTGCGCATGTCATTATGTCATTGTGTTTAGTTTGTCATTTATACATCACAACTACATTTTATAGAGCACTGCGAAAGAGTACCATAATATTCAGACATGCACCTTCACCTAAAACACATTATTCCTATTCTAAAGTGTGAGGTTTAATTATTTTTCTCTAATTCTATCGCAGAGACTTCTATCCTCGAATTTTTTAAACAAAGAAACAACTTGCTGAATACTCAACCTGTGTATATTTTAGAAACATTGATGAGGATAAAAATAATGGATGTGTGTGGATGACAAATCCGAATGTGGTGAAGGATTTCAGTGTTATCTTTGAAGTGAATTTATGGGTAACCTGAATTTATGGTTAACCTCTATAGTTATATTTTTAATCTATAAAAAAAATATTAATTAGCAATATACGAATATGAAATTGTTACAACTCCATTCACAATCATGCATTTCAAAATAATGTAAAATCAGCGATGATCTCTAATAATGAGCAACAATCATAAGAAAGATCATCTTTGTCTCTCATTAGCCTTGTGCAGATGATGCTAACAAATTTGGGCAGGGTGGATGTAGGGTGTGGTGGTGGATAGAGGCTTCTGAACATCAGAATTATGCTGAAATAGAAATAGGTACAACTTCAGTATACACCTACGATGGTAACAATGTGTTTGTCAGTTAACATAGTTGAGAAACATAGGCACATAGGAATGAAAAATAGATATAATAAAAGGGGAAATAAGTGAACATTGAGAGAATGAAGAATAGTACACCACAATAATTGTGGTTTACATAATAGAAATAGATATGATAATTAATTGCTGTGAGAGTGCATTGGTATTTTGTAAGTTTAATGTTTCCTATTTGCCCTTCTTTTTAATCCCAATCTATCTGCTGCAAGACCAGTTTTGAAAGTAAATTAATTGATAATTTACATGAATTGTTGGATCGATTAAATTGAAGAACGGTGGAGAAAACTTGGAATGAACAGATAGCATTGTAGTACACATTGAGTTGGAAATGGTGTTGGAAGGCTGATACTGCTATTCATTCTGTATTATGTATTTGTGGATGATATTCTGACAAAACAATAGTACAAAAGTGATTTCTCAAAAATATCTTCCTGGATCGTATTTCTGTGTACAATGTCAATCGTATGCAAGTGTCCTCTTTTGATCTACCCTTCACTATAAGCCCAAACATGTTAACATGTTAACTATATTCATAGACAATACATTTAAATCACACAACACATACCATTCAAAAGCAAGTAAGACAATCATTATGCAGTACAGCGGGTTAAGAGTGTATGAATATATTTGGGCAGGAAATGTGTGTCCAACTTGTCCTGGTGTACATGAGTTTGTTTCCTTCAGTGATTCCACTAGATGAGCTCTTTATGTTGGACTTGTTTTATTTTTTCTTCATTTTTAAAATATTGTTTCCGCCCATTGGTCAGCTATTAGTTACTGACCTGTTTCTATAGTTGTACATTACAATAGAGGATTAGCTATGGCATCCCTCAAAATCTGTGTGACATTTGCATAAGAGATCTTCACAAAGCACTAGAGAAGAACAGGGAATCCAGGATTGCTCGTCTTTAAAACACTTTTTCAGACCTGTTTAATTTCTTCCTGATGTACATTATTCAATCAGCACATGGCATACGTCATTATTGTTGTTGTTGTTTTAACTCCGGGGACTCCAGGATTAATTTCTCCTTTTAAACACTAATTCTTTCTTGTACAACACTCTCAGTATAAGACATACTTTGTTATTATTGTTGTTGTTTTGTTTTTTGGTGTTTGAGTCATTTCCTTCGAAGAGGATTAGATTAATATCTTGGCTCATTATAGTGAAGCCAGAGATTTTCTGCACTGCCACCTCTGCTGCAAAGCTGTTAAGGCTAAGCATACAACAGTGAAGCCATGAGCTACCGATATTGCTTTTGTAAGTTTAGCGACTTCCTCATAGATCTTTTAACTTAACTTATAGTACTATTCACTTATTTAGAATTCACTTATTTAGAATGTAGTTATCTCAGGGATTTACTCGGGGATTTATGAACTGGAAAGATGCTACACTAGGTATCCGACAGTGTGAGAAAAGTCAGTGCCACAAGATAGCAGTTGATAAGCTAATTACAGTGCCAACAACTACACCAGATGTATATAGGTGAGATACAGGATTTACCGATGCTTAGAAAATCTTCTTCTAAAAGTTTATCTGGTGAACTGGAAAAGGTATTGTGAGTATACGACGATGACCTTGACAAAACCAACCTGTCAATTCAGCTCAATATTCTCAGCTCCACAGTACCTGAAGGGTTAAATAACATTTCAGACATAATGTTATAATTATTTCTCACCTGCTGAGAAGGAATTAACTAGTGAAGTAATGCTTTTGGCTAAACTTCTACTAGTTATGCCTGCTACGAATAGTACCAGTGAATGGTCATTTAGTGCAATGCATCGTGTGAAGTCCTATTTGCGTTCAACAATGTCTCAGGAGAGATTGAACAGTTTAATGACATTGCACGTCAACAAAGATCTTACGGGTCTAAACTAAGTTGCCAATGAATTTGTCATTAGAAGTGAACGCAGACAACATGTATTTGGTACCTTTATTTAATGAATCTCTATTATTAATTAACTGTGCAATTTAATTTAAATGTGAAAATGAAAAATCGGTCACATTTTGACCACACCCAACCACACCCACATCCTGGCCTGACCACCTCAGAATTGGCGGAGTCCACCCCTGCAAATGGTGCAACTTTTTGATGCCAACTACCTTTCTGAAATGTGGAGCGTAGAAGTTTGTCCAGTTGTAGTTAGGCACTAGGGTACTTCCATCCTCATGCGATACCAACTAAGCTATGTTACATTCTGCTCAGTCGTTCGCTACCCTTTCAATGTCGCTCAATTGTCCCACTTAAGTCCTTCGACATAGGCATTTGAAAAGGCCTAAGTACCAATCGGGTGCAAATTTCATATGTCCAACAAAAAGAAATGAGAGAGTGATTTCGCTATGTTGGCCAGTGAGTGCATGCCAGGCAAGGTACTGGACCATACAACTGTTCATTTTGCCCCATACAATTGTCAGCATGCAAGAATACCTCTTTTTCACCCAGGCCATGATTTTCGAAGAAGTTGGCTGATGACGGTGTTGGCTCCCTTACCACAATCTCCTGTCTCATCAGTTAAAAAGTTAACTTGTCGAGGTAATGCTTCACAATTTACCCACAAAACACCACATTTTGTTGGGGTCAAAAAGTATATAGGGCCTGGTTGAAGTGGGTCAGAGGGGAAATGAATTTGCTGTGCATAGTCGAAACTGTAATGTACCTTGATGTCCACTGAATTTGCAGGTGTTAGAGAAGAAGGGGGCAGTGCTTGAAAGAAGGAGGCGGTGCTTGAAACTTGCAATCAACTAAGTAATGTGCTCGGACAGATTGTTGGCATTCTTCACATGAACTTAGGGACCTTTCCATGCGGACCACTCTCAGGTGTTCTTCTGCAACCTGGATCATTCGAGACTTTTCACTTTGCTAGCAGTTGGTCGCACGAAGAATGGCAGTGCTATTTTGCTGGCATTGCCGACATTGGCTTCATGATATTGATAGATGGTAGTAACTCCCTCCATAGTCTACAAAAAGTACTGTAAGCTACAGCCTGATGGATAGGGTTAAACACGAGGACCAACTAAGGTTGTATAAAAGAAGGCCAGTGAGGTATATACAGAAGAAGAGGAGAAAGTATATACAAAGCTATAGAGATGATAGCTGCAGAGGAGATGCCATAGCAGAGGAGGGGCCTACATATGGTCCAGGTGAATTTTGAACTCAAACACTGAACCCTAACTTACCACAGTATATCACAATTATTGTACGAGTTATAAAAAACTTTTTCCACATTAATTTTCATCCAATAATTTATATACCATTAGATAGCCCATTTCTTGTACATAATATTATCATTTATAAGTGTGTAATTTATAAGTGTGTAGTGATGGACATCTGGCTCCTTGTGAATGATTTTTTGCTCTTTCTTTGCTGGGACTTAAAAATGTTTTGTGTGCATACTGTTATCATTTCCTCTTTGCAGTGGTCAGCTAATATACTATTCATCTAGCCACAGGGCAATTAGTAGACATACAGAACACCCTCAGAATTTTTTTTTAGTGGGTATATATCACTGTATGACTTCAGCATTTTTTTTAAATGTATCTGACAAAGGAAAGCTCATATGCTTGAAGTAAGTATATATACCAGAAAGCTTGTTCAAAGAGCTACATTTTGGCACAAAAAATCAAGTTCATGGGATGTAGCAAACCGAAGTTATATATAGTATTATTTTTTTAGTAGTAAAACCACCAGAAAACCACCAGAAATTCATAATATTCCTGGATGGTATTCGGCATACAATGACAATCTTATGCAAGTGTCCTCTTCCTTGATCTACCTTCACTATAAGCCCAAAACACGTTTAACTATATTCATACATTTTTTTCATTTTTTATTAAAATATGCAACACATACCATTCAAAAGCAATCAAAAGCAAGTAAAACAATCATTATGAAGTACAGATTTTTTAATATATAAGAGAAAAATATATTTTGTCATTTTAAAGGAAAATGGTGTCCAACTGGTCTTAGTGCACATGAGTACGGTCTTGTTTCCTTAATTTTTTTACAGTGGATCCAATAGATGAGGTCTATTTTGTTGGACTTGTTCTATTTTTTGTTTATTTTTAAATATAGTTTCCGCCCATTGGTCAGCTATTAGTTACTGACCTGTTTCTCTAGTTGTACATTACAATAGAGGATCAGCTATAATATATGATTGTTGGGGGTTTAACTGCCTGAACCCTCAACTTGGTAACTAATACTGCCACCAGAGTGAGTAATGTTACTTTTGCTGTTTAGTGCTCCTTCACTGTTCCAGAGTAATTTAGGAAGTTCATAAGACAAGGATCACATAAGCATTCAGATAAAAAGACTGCACACTACCGGGCATCAGGGTTTAATTACCCTGATGGTCCTGACAACACAGGAAACAGGATATCACACCACATTACAATACACACACAGAACTCAAATATACAGATAACAGGTAGGGTCCACATAAGCTAAACATAAGTTCAGGGTGTGGTAAACTAAGTACCCAATTAGGCATGTCAGCCATTAGTACACAGATGTGCCTCTATCTAATGAGCTTTAGTAGTTGTCCAAGACCTGTCAGGGCTGGTGTTGAAGTGGTGCCCTCGACATCTCCCCTTCCTTAGTTGAACTCCTCCTCTTCCAGGTGAGAGTCCTCCGTTGAGTTCCGAATCCTTGGTGTTCCTTGTTTTCGATGTTGTTGACACTGTGCCCATCTCCAGGTAAGGTATCATCCTCCTCGGGCCAGCAATGACGCGATAAGCCATCTGCATTCTGGTGATGAATTCATGGGCGGTACTTTATCTCATACTGATATGCCCGTAAGGGCAATGCCCACCTCATGAGATGACCGTTAAGTTTGTGAGAATCTGAGAGAGCCGTCAAAGCATGGTGGTCTGTGATGACCATGAATTTCTGCCCCAATACATGGATGGCGTAGTGGTCCACTGCTTTGATGACCGCAAGACATTCTACATGTAGCTCACTTGCAGCATAATTCCTCTCGGCCACTGTTAAACGTTTGGAGTAGTAGGTGACTGAGAATTCTTCTCCTTCTCTTTCCACTGATAGGACTGCTCTCCAAGTCCCAGCATTGATGCATTGGTGTGCAGGATGAGTTTGTTTCCAACCCTGGGTAACATGAGCGTATGCTCGTCACACAACACATGGATAAGATGGTTAAACGACATTGATTGTCTAGCATTCCATTCTAAAGAACAGGGGGCACCCTTTTTCAAAGCATCAAACAGGGGCCCAGCCCACCTAGAGAAATCAGGGGGATGAACCTCCAATAATATCCGGTGGTTCCCAGTAATGCTCTCGTACCCTTTTGGTTCTTAGGGGCCCTCAATGAATTCACTCTTGCTTCAGGAATGCTAACCAACCCGTTCCCTATCTCGTGTCCCAAGCACTCTAAGGATCTAGCACCCCACACGCATTTATTGGGCTTGGCCGTTAACCTGGCTTCTCTCAGGGCCTCTAACCACACCTCTGATGCCAGCTGTTTCTCCCAAGAAGAGGAATAGATTACAACATCGTCTATGTAGATTGAGCTTAATTCAGATTGTTGGGCAAGAGTGTTCTGCGTGCACCTTTGGAAGGTAGCCGGGGCATTCATAAGTCCAAAGGGCATTCTGGTGAATGCAAATTTACCCCATGGGAAGAAAAATGCTATCTCGTCCTGGCTATCCTTATCCAAGGGGACCTGATAGAACCTCTTATTCATGTCCACTTTCGTCAACCATGTTGCTTCAGCAACGTTATCTAAGAGATCATGCACCATGAGCATCTGAAATGGATCTGCCTGGGTTGTGCTATTCAATCTCCTATAGTCTACATAGTCTGATGGCATTTGTCCCTCTTTTGCAGACAGGCACCATGGGTGAAGACCATGCACTTGTACTGGGTACGAGGATACCTTCCCTTGCTAACTGTTGGATTTCCTCCTTTAAGTCTTCCCTCCAACCTGCTATAACGCACAGGTGGGGAATCATCAGTGAGGATAACATGAGCTTCTCCCTTTACTGAACCCAATTCAGTTGTGACCACATCACTAAATTCGTCAAGGATGGCTTGTAGCTGGGCCTTCTGCACCACTGACAAAACAGGGTCACTCATCTTCACCTTACCTATTGGCTCAGTGGTTCCTCTCTTCCGCAACCACCACCCGAAACAGGTTAGCTACAGGAGTCTTCCCTTGAGCCTATTAATGTGAACAGTTATGTTTTTATACTTCTTCCCAGGAACAGCTATTTTGTAGTTGCAACCAGAAGTTTTAGCATATGGACCCTCCCAAATAAAGTGCAACTTCCCAGTGAGGCCTGGGGTGTGACACAAGACCATGTCACATAGCTCGTAGCTTCTAGGTTTAGCGCTCATATCGTAGGCAGCCTTGGATTTCAACTTGTAAGCCTCCTCATTGGCATGAGCCTACTTGTGTAACTTGGTTAGGGTTTCCCTGAGCTCGGCTACCCACTGGGTCGAGGTAGAATAACTTATGTCACCTTTTACACATCCCAATTTCATAGGGCCACGCATGCTCCGCCCATGGACTAGCTCGTACGGGGAAAAGCATATGGCTGCATGGGGCATAGCCCTGCAAACTAAGAGGAAATACTAATTAAGCAATTTGTCCCAAGTTTCTGAGCTATCATCAAACTTCCTTAACATACCCTTCAATGTTGCTTAACATACCCTTCAATGTTGCGTGCCATCTCTCTAGTGCCCCATTTGTTTGAGGATGATAGGCTGTTGCTTTCAGCTTCTTAATGTTTAACAGCTGGTATGTTTTGGTAACAACCCTTCCCATAAACTGAGAGCCCTGGTCTGATAACAGTTGATTGGGAATACCAGTATGTATGTTGAATTACCTCCATTAACCCTTCTGCTACAGATAGAGCATCAATTTTCTTTAGGGCCACAGCATGGGGATACCTTGTTCCGAGACACATGACAGTTAATATGTAACGGTAACCTCTTGCAGTTCTATTTAGAGGGCTCACTAAATCCCAAGCCATTCTTTGGTAAGGTACTGTGATAATGATTGTTTGCACCATGGGCACTTTCGGGTTCAGCTGCTTTCCTGCCCTATGACACTCGGCACAGTTGCTACAATAAGCCCCATGTCCTTCCTAAGCCCGGGCCATGTAAAGTGTTGGAACAAACTATCGACCATTTTGTTGTGGGAGAAGTGTCCACCTATAAACCCTCTATGGCGTACATCCAACACCTCCCTTCTCCTGCAAGAGGGAACGACCACTCTGGTCCATTCTCTCTCAGGTTCTGATAATTTGACGTGCGTCAAAACTCCTTCTTCATAAAGATACCCATCCTTATGACTCTCAGCATTCTTCCTTGCCTCAGTCAAGCTATCATTTGCCTTCTGCTGGTTATCAGCGTATCCACTTCCTCCTTCCCCTTACCATGGGTGGGAAGTGGGTGGTCACTACTACTTTCTCCCTCTAACACCTCTGAATGTCTACCTTCCTCTTCTAAGAATCTTCCTCCACCTCTTTGCTTGCGCTACCTTCCGTGCTTGCTCCTTCCTCCTCAAGGCTGAATCATCTTTCTCCACTACATCGCTTGCGCTACCTTCCTCCCCCGGAGGACTGGTGCAAGAACTTGCTTCCTCAGGTAAATCAGCTAGTTCTACCTGTAAATCAGGTAACTGGGTGTCAGACCCAACAGGGCCAGGTTTTGGCCTTCAATTTCTTTGTCTTAGGCTTTTTTGGGGGGTAGTTCTATTGCCTTAGCCTCGGCCCCATCCCTCTCATCGGCAATTGCATTTGCAATTTCTCCCTCCTCCCCTGCCTGGCTCTGGGCCCTTGTAATGTCAGCTAGAGGAACTGGTAAGGAATCGACCTGTGGCACGGCTGTGCACTTTTTTGGAAATCCAACCCCTAACGCTAGGGTGGTCCCTGCCTAACAGAATATAGGAGGCATCCCCTGCTATAACAAAAACAACCATTGCCTTGGTATACCCTCTACTTGTTGCAAGTCAACCTTGGCCGTTTTGAGGGTGTCAATGCCTCTGTTGGCTAGCATTGCCCTTTCTGTTTTTCCCATATATTGATGAGGTTGGATTAAGCTAGCTGGAAGGCTAGCCCCAGTATCAATAAGGCACCTGCAAGATCTCCCATTAATGTCATCTACCCGAACAAGCTCAGCGAACTCCTCTAGTTCGGATTCTGGGTGTATCCTTCTCAGTTTTGCCTCTGGGCATTCCTTCTTTGTATGGCCTAGATTTACCACAACCAAAACACTTCATGGATTTGTTAGAAGGCATGCGAGCACCCTGGTCGCCTGACCCGATATCCCTTTGGCCACCTCCCTGACTCAGCCCAGCAGGCCTGCCCCCACCCTTACTTTTACCCGGGTACCCACCTGTTCTTTCTGAAGGTATTTGGTCCAGATATCTGCTCCATTGATGTCTTCTGGGGTGGGTAGTATTGTCTGCTGAAGTCATATCCTAGCACGCTCTGTCTCCGAGGATTTTGATTCCCAGGCAGCCTCCATCTCTTTCATCTGGTGAATGCCAGAATACTCCTTCCTGCGTAGAGAGTGGCAAACTTCTGAAGAGTACTGTAGTACAGTGTCAGTACTCCATTAAACATTTCCATGATGTGGTCCTTCTGGTCCTTCACGTTCATGGCTAGTCTGTTGATTCCTTGGGAAAGATGAGCCCTAGGCGACTGCTGTTCCGTAGCCTGATTCCACCGCACAGTCGGTCTAGCCTTAGCGTTGGTGCACGTTGGTGCATCCCAATCGTAGAGTTTGAAATCCTGGTACGGAATCGCTGAGTCCAGATAAGATTCCTCCACGGAGGTGTGGTTTACACAAAAAGGTGTGGTTCCAGTCATTCGCCAGGTACCGGGGTGTGGTTTTCACGCGGGAAAAACTTCTAAGTTCTGGTCAGGCGTAGGGTGTGTAAAGAGTAAGACTCCGGAAGTCGAAAAATCAGTGCGCGTCAATTAATTTTCGCGGTATATATTTTTTTAACGCTGGATATCTTAAACGCGCGCGCTATGTACAGAGCAGGAGTCATTGCAAATATCTTTTGGCAAGTACTGTTACTTGTATGTAAGGGAGAAAATATCTCAAAAGTAATAATAATAGGATGATTATTGATAATAATATTATGATGAACATGTTTGGTGTTGTTACTTGGTGTACAGTTGCAATGTATATAACTATGGTTAGATGCAAGAAGCAAGAAGTCCAGCCTGAAAGATGGGTTTGCATGGGGGTGTCCTGCGTGTTAAACCGTAAAGTCGATTCGTCATGGTTTGTATGTCTATGTCAATATTTTTAGATTTATTGAAGGGAGCTTCTTCGCGAAGTCAATGCTTAGTCTGCAAACTTGGCTCATTTTGCAGAGAGTACCCAGTTACTGCTGCTGCAAGTGAAGAAGGTACAGTCGACCAACTGCAATTAATGTGTACCAGTGGTTGCAGGAAGTTTGCTCAACAGCCCTTAGCTGTCCAATAATCTTAGGTGGGCCTGGAGTCATCATGAGTCCCAATTCAGTGTGTTGTCAATTGTCACATAAACAGTACATTCTTGTGGCCATAGCATCATTATCAGAATAGCATCATTATAGAATCATTATTATAATTGTTGTGGATACAGCATCATTGGGACCCGGCCACCATCCGGGTGTTTGGATTGGTGGACACCAGTCATACTCATGCACTGGGTATGCTGTAAACAATCACAATTCCACTCCATTCTATGTAGTTGTTCAACACAAATTTTCAGGTTACATGCCGGAGAGACGCTGCAACATTACTCCCTATCATACGGTCTCATGTTGCGATAATCCATTCGGATCAGTGGGCTGCTTACAGACAGGTTGCTTCTCTGCCTGAAGTGGTTGCTCATCGGACTGTTAACCATTCAATAGAGTTCCTAAATCCAGTCACAGGTGTGTACACAAAATGTTGAATCCTACTGGAATAGAGTAAGTTATACCACAAGATATACACAGTATGTTAGATAAATTGATTTTAGCAGGCGAGGATAAAGTTTAAAAGGATGAAGGGGGTTCGTCGTGATCAACTTCCTTCATACCTCGATGACTTTATGTGGAGGGAGAGGAATGCCGGCACGACTGCTGATGCTTTTCAAAACACATGATGCTGCATTTGTTGTTTTATGAAGTTCTTTGAAGTTGTGTTGATATGAAGTTGTGTTACTTTTTGGGTTTTTTTTAAAATTTATGCTGCATTTGTTGTTATATGAAGTTGTGATAATATGAAGTTGTATTACTTGTGTTAGTAGTCCTAAGATAGCTGTTATTTACTTCGAGTATCCTTTCTTGATGCCTTCTGAAAGCTCGTGATTTTAGCGTGCGCGTTTAAGATAAGCAGAGTTTTAAAATATATACCGCGAAAATTAATTGATGCGCACTGATTTTTCGACTTCCGGAGTCTTACTCTTTACATGATCCGGGTGGTTTGGATACTGCTTGCTAAAAAGCTGTAGCTATGCTTCTCTATCGTATGGTGATAGTATAAACATTGCTGCTTGGACACAATAGCTTGCTAATCATGCTGAAGACTCTATCACCTCCAAAAGCCATGGGCTCTCACTGACAATCCAGCAACTCCAGCTTGATATCATGGAAACACAGGACTAGATGATGGCAGAGGGTTTTTATTAATCTCATGGAACTGGCACTTGCCCCCACTCAACTATTTTATGTCAAAACGTAACTCAATCCTGGTTTGCTTCCCTGGATGCCCACAAGTCGGTCTTTCTAGTGAGCTACTTTAGTGCAATTTGTTGCTCAAAATATGGAATTGTTCAAATCATTGGTCACTTCCACTCCCAGGGACATCTTGCAGAAGACACCAGAGGCGAGACTGAAAGAACATCTAGACACTGTAAGCAGATTGGGGTCACATGGCCGTAGGAGCCGCAACGGCCTATACGGCAATTGCCGTATAGGTTTGGACCGAACACGCCTACTTCACGAAAACCACACTTTTTTTATTTTTTTAAATTTTTTTATTTTTTTATTTTTTATTTTTTTTACTTCACAGTATCATATGGTGAGACATGAATAGAAGTACACTGAAGGACAACTAGCCTACCTATGTGACTAGTAGCAATGGATAAAAATTATTAAATTAATATTTAATTAAAGATAGTCAGATTTCGTCTTTTCAGCATGGCTTCCAGGTTACCAAATTGTCCTAAGCTTCCCGATCATCCGACTCAACCAACTAACTTTAGTTTTCCTAAGCGATCTTTCGGCCGAACCAATATCTCTTATCGCTCTTTTCAGAGCGCTTGGTTCAACCAATGGAAATGGCTTCACTACGAGACATTGCTTATTGTTTCACGTGTGTGCAAGCAATCCAAACAGGTAAGATACAGTGGGGCAGCTTCTGCTAGTAAGCCTAGCTGCCACTCATATTGGCAGCAATCATTCCATATTTCACAGCTAGTATATATTTTAGGTAAACTGAAGATGATAAGGAAACATGCAGACTCAACCTTTTTGTCTGGGTTCAGTAACTGGAAGGATAGAACTCGATGTTTCAACAAACATGAGAGCACAAAATATCATAAAGCAGCTACCGATTTAGTGATCACTATACCAGGTACGACTAGTGATGTTGGAAGTATGTTATCTTCTCAACATGCTTTGCAAAAAGCCGTGAACAGAGAGTACCTTATCAAGATAGCTCAGTATATTCAATTCCTAGCTAGACAAGGAATAGCTTTTCGTGGTGCTGGTGATGAAGTTGCCAGTAACTTCATGCAATTAATGCATCTTCGTGCATTGGACGATCCTGCAATATCGGCCATGTTAAGTAAGAAAACTGATAAATATACTAGTCCCCAAATACAAAATGAAGTTATTAAAATAATGCATTACATATTCTTCGAGATATAGCCAGTTCTATCCAGCAAGCCAAGTATTTTGCCCTGATGGCTGATGAAGTGTCGGATGCATCCAATATAAGGAGCAATTCGTAATTTGCTTTCGGTGGGTTGATGATGATTTTCAACCCCATGAAGACTTCTATGGCCTTGACCATGTTGAGTCCATAAAAGCAGATGTCTTGGTTGGTAGTTTGAAGGATGTGATTGGTCGTATGAGTCTTAGCATTCATAACTGTCGTGCTCAATGCTATGATGGTGCTGCAAACATGTGTGGTATAAGGGGTGGGACTTCTACTCAAATTTGTGGAGAAGAGTCACGAGCTATTTTTGTCCATTGCTATGGTCATGCTTTAAATTTAGCTGCTGGAGATACCATCAAGAATAATCAAATTCTGAGGAATACTCTAGATACTACTTTTGAAATATCTAAACTGCTTAAATACTCACCTCGGTGAGAAGGCTTGTTTAACAAGATTAAGGCAGAAATTAGTCCTGGAACAACTGGTTTTAGAACCCTCTGTCCCACTAGGTGGACAGTCAGGGCGTCCTCACTGAGCAGCATCATTTCCAATTATGATGTTGTTCAGGCAGTTTGGGAAGAAGCTCTTGCTTCCCCCAGATCCCCCTACCCTTGAATACCCTGCACAGTCTGCCAATTAGGTACACATTTTTCCTCCCCATTTTTCCTCCCCCCCCCCTAACAAAAATTTCTGTATAAATCCTGCTGTAGCTCCAAAAGGAGTGCTATTAGATAGAGTATAAGTTGGGTGTGTTTATTCCAGTAGCAAGTAAAGCCACTCCCATTGTGGGTGTGGCTTAGTTGCTGTACAGGTTTACATTTGCTTCCTACGGGCCTGGGTCATGGGGGACACAACTCGAGCTTGTTGCTGCCAAGTGGTCACCTATGTGGCTACTGATTCTTAGTCAAAGCCGAGTGCAGATGGACCCGATTCACACCTCTAAAAGGCTCCATACAGATTCCCACAGACTTTGCACAAAGTGGTTTTAAAAAATCAAGGGAGTGGATAGAGATTGCATATGAAAATAATTGTCACTACAGTAGTTTTCTGCCTCTTTTCAAGGAAAGACAGTTGCTCGCCCCTCCACGTCTCGTACAAAATACTTCTCAGACTATAGATCTAACTCTTCTCAAAGAGTAACCTGATATTTTTGTTTTAGTAAGGCCACTGCAATTTAATTACTTGTTTCTCATATCCGGCGGGTCCAAATTTTAGCAGACGGGGAAAGAAAGAAAAATCACGTGATCCAAATCTGAAGCTCTCCCTTCACTTTCTCTTGGCTGAGAACTGTAGTCAAGTTAGAAAGGCTCTTACCTGCAAATCATCTGTTGAAATGCAGTACAAATCCACACTTGTGAGTTTCCCTGATGTTTGCTACTACTGTGGAATGGGGGCTGAAACACTGATGAAGAGGTCCGTGAACTTAGTGAATCATATGCAACAGTGTTTCCCATATGCTTCCTTTGCAAGAGTGAGAGGCAACTTGCTTTCTGCAAACAACCTTCCAATGTTGTCAAGGTAATCTCCCAGGGAAATATAAAATTTTTTTAAAAAATTCTTTTTTGTACCATAAAATACTACAATACATGCAGATTCCAGCTGTCCAGTCTAATCTAACCTATATTCATGCTAACTCATGGCCAAGGCACTGAGATAAAGAAGGAGACGGATCAGAAAGGGGCTTCAAGACAAACATTCAGAGAGAGAGGGTGTGGTCTATGGTGTGGGGGGATTTGATGCCAGTGATCCTGGACCTAGTGCTACCCCAAAAATCCAACTGAACCCTAGTGTGAAAGAATAGTGTCAAACTGAACCTATTGTAACAGTATCAAGGGCTATTGACCCTCCATACCTTGTACAACCAATGTTCAAGTTAACGTTATCTTGTATTGCATTTTACCATATACTATCTTGTTTGACCCTAGGACAATTTTTTCATCCACATACTTTGATTTGATAAGTCATATTGGGTATCTGTGGAGTCCTTCAATGAGATCTGTGCAATGACATTCTTGATTTCTATTTTTAATATAGTCCCTCTGTAATACAATGTAATACAAAGTGTTTTAAGTCCCAAACGTGTCAGAAATTTGTTGTTGAAGGGATTTTGAATTTCTAAAATTCATTCCTTCTAGCCAGTGAGAAAATCTCAATGTCAATGCACAATATACTACCCTTCTTTTGTTATTATATGAACTGACTAAACCATAACATCAACACAGCACAAGTAACAGCTGTCCTTGCTGGGGGGTCCCAAGAATATTTGCCACACCCATTTCTACTGTAATAAAGCAAAGCCACACCCACAATTGTGACTGGAAAAGGTTCAGACATACTGTTAACACCATGTGAAGTTTAGAACTTGTCACCTTAAAACTTGGCAAGTTGTGAGCATTTTAGAAACCCCCTTTTTGGGGGGGAGAAGACCTTAAGAGGCCAAAAAAACAGTAATGAGATGGGGAAAAAATAAATAATAATTTTGGTTTCATTTTTCAGCTTGGACATTATAGTTTTTGAATATGTTGTTGTTATTTTTCTTGAAAGTTTTTTTTCTTCTTTTTTTTCCTGGTTGCCTGGTCTAAATTTGTGCCCAGGAATCTGAAAAACAAGTAATCAAATTGGTATGGCCTAATTGAGAAAAAGAAGAATGTACAGAGTTGGTGGGGACAATTTTGCTAAGATGCAGTGAGTGATGGCTAGGAGGAAGGTTTACCTGTACTAGCTGGGGACAAGACTAACTGTTGCCGGCCAGGCAAAATTATTGTCAGGGTGAGGTGTCATAGATAACATGCTGAGGCTACTGCAATATCCTATAGGCTTTTACATCAGTTTGCTATTTCAGCTGGCTTCTTCCCTAAGAGACCTCTGCCCAAAATTGTCTGGAGGGCTATAATGTCACTGTACAGGAATATATACCAAGGTTGTGCTAGCACTATTCTACTATTTTATGATTGAAAGGGAATGCTGCTAATTATAATTAATTAAAAATAGGCATGCAAATATTTGTATAAGTGGTTTTATCCCTGAAGGTATTTTGAAAAAGTTGGAGGCTATATATGAGATAGTCACTTTGTTGGAGCATAATCTGACGCCAACATTTTTATATATTTTTTGAAAAATGAGCTCAGTAGCAAAAGCCTTACATACATGATAACAATATAGGAAAATGATTTAAGTTAGGCGAAGAATTGTTTACTAAATCGTTTGAAGAAAGAGAGTGAGGACGAGGATCTAATGGAGGTTGGGAGTGAGTTCCAAAGAGCTGTGGCGGAGGGAACGAAGACTGCATGGATGCAGTGCGGGAGAATGGGATTATGATGTTCGATGGGTGGTATATATTGGCGAGAAGACATGAGCAGAGTAGGAGCTAATAGGATTGAGTCTGGAGGGAAATGGATGTAATTGCTTATTATTTTGTAAATTAGAAGGAGCTTGGCCCGAGCACGTCTATTTGAGTGTAGGAAGTTTAAAGGTGAAGAGGTTGGATACATAGCCATTGGCGAGTATATACAGAGTCTGAGTGCAAAGTGCCCCTGAATGTGTTCTGAGGATTTCGAATTACAAGAAGAGAGAGGTGACCACACAGAGGAACAGTAACTTAGATGAGGGAGAACTAATGTTGTGTAAAGTTTAATTAGCATATGAGAGGATAAGTGATGGTAAAAGTTGTGATAAATTAATCCTATTATTTTCCTTGATTTAAGTGTGTACTTTGCTAATGTGCAGGTTCCAGGAGAGGTTACAGGTGAAAGTTACTCCTAAGTATGTAAATGAAGTGACGAGATCAAGGGAAATACTATTGGGGACTAATACAGTGGAGTATGAGGATGTGAGGGGTTTGCAAGAGATTTGTACTTGTTTTATTAGGGTTAATTATTAGGAGATGGGAAGATAGCCATGATGATATAATGTCAATGTCTGATTGCACTGAATCTAAGGAAGAGGTTGAAGAAAATGGATGGAACAGGAGGATGTCATCTGCATAGAGAGTAAGTGTAGAAGACGTCGAGAGTGAGAGCTTTGCAATGTCGTTAATGTAAGGAACAAAGAGAAGAGGACTAAGAATAGATTCTTGAGGTACTCCAGAGGATGCATGACACGAAGAAGAGAGAGCACCTGAGATAGCAACACTCTGTGACCTGGCCGTAAGATAGGAAGTGAGCCAACAGAGGAGGTGAGAAGGAATATTAAATGAGGACATAGTGTTTAAGAGTGGTCTATGTGGCACAGAGTCAAAAGCTTTCTTGATGACTAGAAAGACTGCACAGACAGACTTGTGGGCATCCAGGGAAGCAAACCAGGATTGAGTTACGTTTTGAAATAAATAGTTGAGTGGGGGCAAGTCCCAGTCCCATGAGCTTCATAAAAACCCTCTGCCATCATCTAGTCCTGTGTTTCCATGATATCAAGCTTGAGTTGCTGGATTGGAGGGCTTTTGGAGGTGATAGAGTCTTCAGCATTAGCAAGCTATTGTGTCCAAGCAGCAATATATATAATAATAATATATAATATATAATATATAATAATAATAATAATGTTTTTCAGCATAACATGACATGACAAATACTCAGTTATGAGATGATAGTGATATATAATTGATGTATTGAATGCTGATGGCTTACCAGCTCTGTCACTGGCAGCCATGATTACTTAGTACTATATATATTTAGTTGTTTGAGGGATATACATACAGTGGTTGCATGGGCATATAGAGTGATATACTATCACTGCATACTATCACTGCACACGATAGGGCAGCATAGCTACAGTCCATCACAGCTTTTTAGCAAGCAGTATCGGCTATCCATTCCAAGCAGCAGTTTCTAGCCACGATAACAATCCCCACGCCTGACCAGAACTTAGAAGTTTTTCCCCCGCATGACTGGAACCACACCTTTTCGTGTAAACCACACACCCTACCAGAAAAAGGGGAAAAAAGAAGAGAATCCGTAATTTCCGGAGGGTGGTTGATTATCGGCTGCCTCTTATTGGATAAATAATTAATAAGCTTGTCTAACTCAAGGACTGCAGGATGGTAGATTGCTTCCTGTTGAGGCCCCTGCTTAGAGCTTCCGTTTCCCTTTGCTCTTCCGATAGACGCAGTCTGTCTGCCTCGGAACTTTATTGGTGAGCTCTCCCTTCTTTCTTCCCGTGCTTGTTCTCTTTCTGCCTGCAAGCGTTCTCTTTCGACATCCGTTCGTTCCTGTTCTCTTGTCTGTGCCTGTGTCTGGCTGGTAATGAGAGCTGCCAACGCCTGCTGGAGGAGTACTATAGGGAGTAAGCTGGAGACTGACCTGCAGAAGAAGCTGCTAGGTTTGATGCTGAAGGTCCGGAGTGTTCCGCGAATGTTCCACTGTTAGCGCTGAACTGGATCTTCATACACCGTAGGTAGGCCCTTGTCCGCTTGGCTCCTTGTCTTAGTTGGGACGTTTGCCATGAGAATAGAGATATGATTAACTGATAAATATAGAGGGTAAGAGATAAGGTTTAACTTGCGTTGTAGCGGTTGGTATATAATGGTCGGTTGTTGCTCCTGCTTCAAACACAGCTGCCACCATAATAATTATGTTGGGGGTTGTTTAACCGCCTGAACCCTCAACTTGGTAACTAATACTGCCACCAGAGTAATGTTACTTGCTATTTAGTATTCCTTCACTGTTCCAGAGTAATTTAGGAAGTTCATAAGAGACAAGGATCACCTAAGCATTCACATAACAAGACTGCACACTACTGGGCCATCAGGGTTTAAATACCACCTTGATGGTCCTGACAACACATGAAACAGGATATCACACCACATTACAATACACACACACAACTCAAATATACAGATAACATGTAGGTCCAAAGCTAAACATAAGTTCAGGGTGTCGTAAACTTAGTACCCAATTAGGCATGTCACCTACATGTGACTCTATCTAATGAGTTTTAGTAGTCAGAAGGCTTGTCAGGGCCGGTGTTGAGGTGGTGCCCTCGACAATGGTATCCCTCAAAATCTGGTGACATTTGCGTATGAGATCTTCACAAAGCAAACAGTAGAGAAGAACAGGGAATCCAGGATTGCTCGTCTTTTAAACACTTTTTCAGACCTGTTTAATTTCTTCCTGATGTACATTATTCAATCAGTACGTTATTATTATTGTTGTTGTTTTGTTGTTGTTTTGTTATTGAGTCATTTCCTTGGAAGAGGATTAGAAAAGTCTTGGACTGGCTATTTATTTATAAGCTGGAATAAAGCATCAACAACGTGGATTTTGATGCTGGCCCATGCTAGCACAACACCCACACATATAATTGTACACACAAACACACAAACAGAGAATAATACATACAAGATACAGGGTATCAGAAATGTTAGGAAATAAACTAATTTTAAGCTCGAAATCTGTCCCATAATCCTCAAATGCTAAAATATATTCATTCAAAAAAACAACATTGCTTCTGAAACCCACAAAAGTTATAGAACAAGTACATAATGCTCTATTGAAATATTTTCCAGCTAATGTATGCCACAAGTCAAGATCAAGCCAATAGTTGAAGCTCTGGTGATTTCTTTCTGTACAATTGCTGAGAATGCTATAGATAAAATTTCAATAAAGTAAATCCATCAGTCAAAAGGTTTCAGATTATAGAGCGGAGGTTTGATAGACCGTGGAATCCTTTATGGTATATACATTGCTCCTGTTCATATCTCATGTCCTCTACTTACTGCAGGCAGTAGAATGGATGTTCAGCTTTAAAGGTAGATACATACAACTGCAGCCACACCAAAGTATATGCCCCTGCATGGCTGAGCAATATTAAATTGGTTATTCCACCAAAGCTTGCAATATAGTACATTACAAGAGACAATAGGATCTTGTCTGCACTCTCATTTGATACTATTCATAACATTCTAAAATACACATTTTCACAATGCGAATGATTTCAATGTCAACCCATCACTACAACCAGACAGCAACACAATTTTGGGATTGTGTGTACAAATACCATTAGTTCATGAGACAAATGTTTTGGCACCATTCCATTAAGTAAAAACTCTGGGATCTTCATCTATTCGCACACAAACTGAAACGATGCAGTCAACACTTTGCTATAACCAGTTTATTGCATGGCAGGTCATGAACTACTTCTACTCTCAATCATATAGTTAAGTCAAACAAAACTAGTGAAAACTTAGTTGAGCTTTTTTTGTTGAGCATCACTTTTCAAAATGGACGTCCAAAAAAGCTTCCTACCTCACATGCTACTGACTCAATTTCCCATTAAAATAATCTAAAAGCACAAGAAGAGGCGTTCTTTTCATACTAAAACCACATGCATGAGAACAGGTTAGTGATTTCTTGAACATGTCTCGACTGCACTGAGGACAGCTAATTGTCCAGGAATGTTCCCACCAGTTGCTTAGATACAGCCAGTCAACATTCTGGGTTGACTCTTGTTGCAGACACTTTAGTTCCTGCTATGATCTTGGGAATGTCCATTATCAAATAATCCAACCAGGACTATATACCAATATTTCTCAGCCATATGGCTGGGAACCATATATGTTCCTAAGTAAAGGAGCAGTTTAATAACATTCCAAACATAGCCATTGAGCCAACAGTGTAGTAAGTGCATCTATGCACTCAACAACCACATTTTTTTCCTTCCTAAAATTGTCATGGTTTAGACTTCAGAAGTATTATTGAATTTTAATGACAGATTTTCTAATGCCAAGTAGAATAGTTTATTGATTGTTTTCCAACTCCTATAGGAAGATGGCTTCAGAATCATGTTCAAGCCTAGAGAACACACATCTTCAGCTGCTCTTGGGGCCAGGGGAGTTTTATGTTCTCTTATCTCAAGTCAATTTGTGTGTATTTCTTACCCTTCCTCACCTATTGCATGTCACGACACTCTCTGTATACTCTGTCAGTATTTAAAAAAAGTAGCTTTAAAAAATCACCCGGCCCCTATAGTTCATTTTAATCTCCTGCCTCCAACACCGACACCCTTCCCTCCCCCCTTTAGTGTTTTTGTGCAGCCCTTAGAGGGAGCAATATCAGAGTGCATCCTTGAATGCCCCCCCAGAACTGCAAGCACACTATAGAAGTAGGTTTGAAGTCACATGAGTTCCCTTCTGTCCCCTGACTTGACATCATTTCTATCTATCCTTCCCGTTAAATAAATGTTACATTTTTACTTAATTAAAAGAGGCAATTTCAGGAGCCAGCCATCGCTACCACCAGGCAACAGCACAGTTTAGGGTTAATAGGTGGTGGCATCATCATTCAACTCTACCGGGAAAGCTGTTGTTTACCATTTAGGTACCATATCTTTGCACACATCCATGCTATGGTCCTGTTTATATAATAAAATGTAGCCAGTGCTGATAATCGTTTGGAACTTCAGTGAAATCACCTATCTAACTGTCTCAAACTTTTCCAAGTAACATTTTCCAACATGAAGTCTTGAATGGCTCTAACAACTGTCATTGATAAAGCTGTACGAACACTACAACTTGGGTTAGAGATATTTTAGTTTTTAAAGTGGATTTATGCTTATGTGAAGGGGTTATGTGAAGGGGGGTCTGAAAAAACCCTAAAAAGAGTTTGTGCAATGACTTTGGAGCTCCATAAATTCTGCACACATCACTAAGTGAATTAGATATATAGCTCAAATTCTAGATCTCTCTGTGTTCTTTCATTTGAGTTGCTACTGGAAAATAATTTCGATGGAATTTTTAAAAGTACCACACTCTTGCCTAATTCATTATGTCTTAGCGCCTGCCTAAATCAGCACACAGAGTTGTAGAGTAGGCCTTCCTACAGGTACAGATAACAATTTCAACTGGTAGCACTTTCCATCAAGATACCTGGAGCCATTTCAGGCACTAGGATTTTGTGGAACCCCACTTTTGCTGCATATAACATTAGCAGTGTTATGCTGATGCATTTTTATATCAAAAGAGAGCACACAAGTTATAGATCAAGTTGATAGATACAGTGAAGTATCATGGAGCTCCAAAGTTGTAACCACAAGGTTATAAAACCACAGTCTTCAGGTCCCCTTAAGTGAAAATGTAGTATTGATTAATTAAAAGATGCAATTTCTGGAGTCTGATATATATGAGCAGCACAGTTCCAATTTGATACACAATGTCAAATGGGCATCATTCTTAATGCTCTTGGGTCCCAGTATATTTACTCACAGGGAGGTGTTGTTGTATGGCAGTCAAATTAACTACCTGTACTACAGTCTGAAGTTGTTGCCTGATTGCCATATGCTTACATCTCGGCTCCTATTATTGTACAGAAAGCTGTACTCCCTTCCACCAGCATGCTTTGTGGTTGCCTGACTAAAAGTAATATTATGAACATTTGCTAGAGTTGGTGGAGTTTAGTCATCAATATTCAACTTGCTCAACATCTCTTGAAATTCCACAGAAATTGGCTCTCTTTTTGTTCCCCTGTATATTTTATGGCAATTATCATAACTGGTATATGTACAACCCATTATGGCATGGACTCAAACCAAACCTGTAGCCAATTATTGAAGGAATGTTGTAGGACCGGAGCAAATACCAAACCAGCAAACACTTTGAAGCAAAATTCGTATATAGTTCGCTGAAAAAATGAGGTGAAGTATGACAAGTTAATGGTCAGACCCTAATACATTAATAGTGACCATGCTTCAGGATGTTGTGAAATCCACCAAGTAATGACACCCAAAGTACAAATTTAAATTCCTTTATGTCTCCTAGGAAATGCTAACTGCATGCATGAGAAAGCTGGCGCAGCCTGTCAAACCACCAGCTAACCACCAAGTGCATATGGATTGGCAGGATAAATAATTATGTTGTCCATCAGTATATGGCTATGCCATACTTATTAAAAATTTTATGTTTTTTTCCTTTCCAGTTCTAATTGTTGTTGTATGCATCTACTAACCATTTCCAAAGTTTTAGAGGCATTGGATGCTCCATTTCAAAGTTATGGTGACTTTTGTCCATGCTCTTGATTCAAAAATTGAAGAAAAACCTGAGGAGAAACCATCCTGAACGCTAAAGGAAGAGGTACGTTTGGATCAATCCCCTCCAAGGGTCGAAAAAATCGTGCGCGTACGTTTTATGCCAGCGCATAATGGCTACCGCGTATACTAGCTTCTTGCAGGCAGGAAGCAAATTGCACACTGAGTCTAGTCATGGCAACTGCGCAGCGGCCCTAGATTTGTTGTTCTACTGCGCGCGCAACTTCATTTAGTCATTTGAAACTGACCTCGCGTACTCAAGATGTCTTCTCCAAGTAAGGTTACCAAACAGCGAGCTATCCGTCGTAAGAAGCACCCGAAAGTGTTCTGTGGAAGCCTGAAGGCCGTCTCTAGAAGGGAAGCATCTCCAGAAGCTACAATACCGGTTCCAACGCCGGTGGTGACAACTTCTGGGAAGAAACTTGCGCTCTCAAAGCCAGGTTCATCCTCCGCGGAGCATTCGGTAAGCTCTCGAGCCACAGATGGAGCTTGTAGTCCTGATTTTCTGCCAGAGATGAAAGGTCTAAGGCTCATAGACCTGGAATGTTTGCTAGCATCCATCACTAGGCGGGCTAGCTGTAGTGTGTGTGGCTCTCAACTTACTGTTAGAGAAGACCTAAAGACAAGAAGGGAGTTATGTACTAAGTTGACTCTCTCCTGTACTAATGAGCTGTGTTCAGGAAGTGATGATACTTTTTCAGACCCTTATAAGCATTCCAAAGCTTTGAACTCTAGGTCTGTCCTAGCAGGGAGGCTGTCTGGTAGAGGGCGTGCAGGGCTGTTGACTTTCTGTGGGGTGATGGGCTTGCCGCCACCGTTATCCCCTGGTTGCTACTCTGAACACAACCACATGCTCCACAAAATCGTCCAAGATTTGGGCGTGGAGAGCTTTAGGACTGCTTCTACACAGCTGCACAGATTGCAGGGCGCCGATCCAGATGCTGTAGTTGATGTGACTGTCACGTGCGATGGTACCTGGTCGAAAAGAGGCTTCACTGCTACATACTGTGTTGTCGTGGTGATGGCATGGGAAACCGGCCAGGTATTGTCTAATTATATATATTTATTTTTTCTCATGCATTTATATGTGTGTGTATGGATGATGAATTGTCAGGTGTTGGATGCTATTGTCCTCGGCAAGAGGTGTAATTCCTGCAAGGAGAAGGAGGAAATGATGGGCAAGGATTCAGAGGAGTTTCTGGAATGGATGGAGGAGCACCAAGACTCGTGCAACTCAAACTACTCTGGGTCATCCTGCAACATGGAGACCGAGGGAACTGCACGTATCTGGTTGCGGTCTGTGGAGCGGAACAGGCTCCGGTATATGGAAGTAATTTCTGATGGTGACACCAAGTCCGTTGACCATCTAAATAAAGATATCAAGCCATACGGGAGGGATGTTGTAATTGAGGTAATGACAATTTGATTGTATTTATTTATTTATAGTGATTACATTTTTGTTTTGTTTTTGTTGTATTGACACCTTCAGAAACTGGAGTGTGTTAGCCATGTCCAAAAGCGGGTGGGCACCAGGCTAAGGAAGCTAAAAAAAGATACCCAGAAGGACAAGGATGGCCGGGTCATCAAGCTGAATTGGTCTGGGCGTGGCAGATTCACAGACAAGAACATCGACAAGCTTCAGGTCTACTACGGCGGAGCCATCCGTAGCGATGTAGACGCCATGGAAAAGTCTATCTGGGCCATATACCACCACTCCATTTCCACTGATGATGACCACAACCACTCCTTTTGCCCCTCGGAACCAGAATCTTGGTGCAAGCACAATCGGGCCATTGCACGTGGCGAGTCAGTACCAAGACACACCCCAATCATCCCACACGATTTGGGGCAGTACGTCAAGCCGACATTCACTGCGCTCTCAAAAAGGACCCTACTCGAGAAGTGTGTCCTTGGTGCAACTCAAAACCAGAATGAGAGTTTGAACAGCATCATCTGGTCCCGTTGCCCTAAAACTGGATTCTGTTCTCGGGTGACTGTTGAGGTGGCCCTTTATCTGGCTGTCCTCACCTTCTGCCTTTCGCCTTTGTTTCAGCGTCTGTTAGGTTCTCCTCCAGATGCTTTTACAGCTGAATACCTAGCATCCCAGGATGCAAACCGAATTTTGAAGGCAGAGCAGAAGGCAGAGGACACTATCCAGAGACGGAGAAAGTTCCTAAGATCGGGAAATCTGGCGATGGAAGAGGAGCACATTGCTAGTGAAGGTATCACCTATGCGGCTGGTGCATTTTGATGTCCGTACCACTACCTCCTCTCTCAAAACCGAGCCATTATACTAAGAACAACTTGTGAAACAATTTCATTGCACAACACACACATTTCTGATTGTCCTAACTTGAACACACTATTCCCACGATTTATGTATTCTGAGTCTGGAACGGTCATAACTATGCCACAGTTTACTCAATTTTCTTTTTTTATGTGTCGTTTGAAAGTTCTTTTCATGCTCTATGATATCCATGAATCAGATATTTTTTTGCTGCAAGCATTGTCAAGTTATGATAATTAGAAGTGATGACACTTTGTTGTGATAGTGTTGTACAAAAACGGTAGCCTGTAACTATTTAACTACTAGGCTAATTTTGTTTCATGCATATCATAGCTAAGTGTTTTAGGAAGCCACACACCAAATTTGAGCCTTTGATCAAAACACACTGGGGAGATATGACTGTTCTACAGATGGGGGTGGCAATTCTTGAAAGACCTTGATCCTTCTGGCTGTATCTTCTAAGAAAATGTACCTATAGAGATAATTTACATATCATTTGAAGGCACACAGAATAAGCAACAACATGATATCAAAATTTCCTGCACAGAGGAAAGGGGGGGAAAGTTATGGCAATTAGAAATATGTGAAGGTTTTTTTTTGGTTTATATGGCATAGCCCCCCCCTGTATTATGTATAAAATGTGCATAAAAAAGTCGTACACTATTAACTGCTTTCTCATTATGTCGAGGCCTTTGAAGACCTTTGTTGAGAGTATATTATCCAACATTTTATTACAAATTTGAGGGACACACGACAATCACTTATGCAAACCTCTAAACTATAATTTAAGAGAGATAAAGTTTATAGAATGTAAGTTTAATATCGTAGTTGTGCATGTTATAAATGCACTTGTTTTTGTTCAACTTCATGCACTTTTTGGGGCAATTTTTTGGAACATTCTGGAAAATAACAAGAAAGTTTAATGCAAACATGCCCCAGCAAGTCTCTGCTTTTATCCCACCTATAGCTCTCTAAAAATTCGAAGGGTTTATTACAGCAAGATGACGATGCTGCTTTGGATTAACTCTTGCTGGAAGACTTCAAAACATCATTTTGTCTTCCATGAGAGATATTAAAGTTTAATGCAAAGATGGTTCAAGTACAAATATATACCTGTCCTGGAATTTAACACTTTAATCATTGTAATGTGCAGTTTACCTATATACCTTGTGTGATTATGACTATATACCTATATGCTCTTGCTTAAATTTTATCTTTCGTATTTCTTAATCCTTTTAAATCTAGGGATCAAAGTGGCATTCCCTTCTGCTCTTCTTTGCAGGTGAATCGCGATATCAACTCTATGTTGATCCAATTTCAGGAGTAGATTAATGATATGAATCAGCCATTGTGAGCAAACATAACAGATAGAGACAGACTGGCCAAGGATCTTAAGACTGGTGTATATATCACATGAGCTCATGAAAGAGATATTCTTTACCCTTTTTTAATTCTAAACAAATAATTAAAAAATTTCACAGATCCAGGTACTGTCAAAGGAGAATATTAAGAAGAAATTTGGTAACTGTGTGTGTTTTGTGTGTTTGTGTGTGTGTATGAATTTGTGCGTGTGTATGAATGAGTATATCTATGTGTGTGTCTCTGTGTGTGTGGGTTGGTGGGTGGGTGGGAGTGCACATGTGTATCTGTGTTTAAGGCATTCTAAGATATCATTGATGGATCAGTGGAGATAGTGGGATTCCTCATTCTTCTAGCAGATCAGGCCATTTGTAGTGAGATGGTCAACCGCAGCCCCACAGTGATGACGAGTGTGGAGACAACAGAGAGTGGATCCCAAACGGAGACCAGATTGTGCTGTCATATAATTTCAGAAGCTAATAATGAGGAGTGCATTAAGCCAAGCAACAGATTCTTCAGCTGAAACAGGCAAGGTCAGGGTAAAAAACCCAAAAATGGTCTGGTCCTCCATTTAAGTGGAAACGGAATGTAGCATAAATATTGTTGTTCAGAAAATTTGCCATGGTAACTTTTTCCATCAGCAACTATTAGGAAATCATCTGTGCTTAATCACCATTTCTTGCAACTCTCTGAATTTTCATGCTGTAATAGGCAGTTCCACTACAGCTCTCTTGAATAAGTGGATAAGAAGCTGCAGATTCAGTAACTTTTGTAATAAGCATCCTCATGCAAAGTGGGACAATAGACCTTGGGCTTACCGGTTGCCAAATATCTGTATATACCTCTTAAATTTAATTTGGTATGCCTTTCAAATTTTATTTTACTATATACAATTAATGAACAAAAAGAGGGCCAATTTTTGTGGAATTTAACTCCAAAGAGAAGTTGAGCAAGTTGAATATTGCATTATGAGTTGGTTTCGAGTCTCTCTCCACAACAAGATATATATGTCATGTTCAGTTATTGATGATGACTGAATAGCAAGTTATTTCTCTCACTCCTAGCTCTCTTTCTGTGGTGTAGCTATATTCTACATGTCCACATAAAGTACTAAAAATTGATCATGGAGTATATACTCCGAAATTACAAGCAAGCGAAAACATATAGTTGTATTAAATCATTTAAAGTCGTTTCCCCTCCTCCCCAAAAGAAAACAGTAGCCATAATGAATGTGCATCTCTATAATTTACAGAGAGATTATGTATGCATGTGTTTAGAGGCCACTGGATGCTGCACCAGCTTAGAAGCACTCCCGCAACAGAGTGTGTATACCATACCAATTAACTTACTGGGAAAGATAGCACACAGAGAGATCTATCATTTGCCATTTGAGCTATATATCTAATTAACTTAGTGAAGTTTGCAGAATCTATGGAGCTCCTAAGTCGTAACCACAAGATCTTTTTATGTTTGTAATTTATAATTTTAGAATCCCCTTCACATGAACATAAGTCTACTTTAAAAATTATATTTTAAAAATATCTCTAACCTACATTTACAGTTTTATCAATGACAGTTGTTATAGCCATTCAATACTTGACGCTGGAAAGTGTTCCCTGGAAGACTTTGAGAGGTGATTTTGCTTCACATTCTAACCTTCAGTTCCAAAATATAAACATACGTGGCAAAACAAAAATTTCTGTCAAAAGGCTTATTACACCGGCTATATTTTGGTATAATACATATCAGGACCATAGCATGAGTGTGTTTATTTTATTTTTTGTTTAGTATTTATTTATTTATTATTATTTTTTAATTTAATTAATTAATTTTTATTCATGCATTTATTTTTATTATTTTTATTTGTTTATTTGTTTATTTATTTAATTTTTTTACATCCGATGCACATGCTAGGTGGGTGTACTGGCTGCCAAATATTAAATGGTAAACCACAGTTTTCCAGGTACAGTTGAATTGATGGTGCCACCATCATTAACCCAAAACTGTGCCGTTTATTGGTTATAGCGATGGCTCCTGAAATTGCTTCTTTTAAAGTCAGGGGTAAGACAGGATCCAAAACTCATGTGACAACAAAACAATTCCTATGGTGTGCTTGCAAATCTGGTTGGGAATTCAAGCACTCTGATACTGTTCTCTTTAAGGGCTATATATATACACAAAAAACTAAAGGAGGGAGGGAGGGAGGGGAGTTTTGGTGTTTGGAGGCAGGGAATTAAAATGAACCATAGGGGCTCCTTGATTTTTTAAAGCTACTTTAAATAATTTTGACTGTGTATACAGAGATTGTAGATCCCTATAAATAAGAGAGGTTAAGAAATACACACAAATTGACTTTAAATAAGAGACAGTAAAACTCTCCTGGAAACAGAGGCAGCTGAAGATGTGTCTTGTCAAAAACGTGAGCCTGATTCTGAAGCTATCTTACTACAGGAGTTGGCAAACAATCAATACACTACTCAACTTGAAATTAGAAAATCTGTCATCCATACATATTTCTACCATTAAAATCTACCCATCAAATTAATGCCCCTGTAAGTCTAAACCATGACAATTTTAGGAAGGAAAAAAATGTTGTTGAGTGCATGAAGTCTGCTATGCTAATTTACTACACTGTTGGCTCAATGGCTGTGTTTGGAATGTTAATGAACTGTTCCTTTACAGGCATGTGGCTGGGAACCATGTATCTTCCTAAGAAATACTGGTAGTCGTGGTAGGAGTGTTGGTTAATTGACATTTCCAAGAAACCATAGCAGGAGGCTAGTGCTAGGGCTAGGGCTAGGGCTAAGGCTAGGTAGGTGCCTTCAACAAGAGTCAACCCAGAATGCTGACTGGCTGTATCTAAGCAACTGGTGGGAAAATTCCTGGACAATGAGCTGTCCTTAGTGCTTTCGAAAGATGTTCAAATCATAACCTGTTCTCATGCATGTGGTAAAAGCAGACTTCCCTATGTGCTTTTAGATTATTTAAAAATATTGGTAGATCATGTAGACATTGGATCAGTAGCATGTGATGTTAGGAAGTTTTTTTGGACATCCATTTTGCAAAGTGACTGCCCAACTAAAAAAAAGCTCAACTAAGTTTTCATTTTGCCTGACTTGACTATATGAATTAGAGTAGAGGTAGTTGATGACCTGCCATGCAATAAACTGGTTATATATAGCAAAGTGTTGATTGTAGTTTGTGTGTGAATAGACGAAGATCCCAGAGCTTTTTATTTAATGGAATGGTGCCAAAACATTTGTCTCATGAACTAATGGTACTTGCACACACATCCCCAAAATTGTGTTGCTGTCTGGTGGTAGTGATGGTTTGACACTGAAATCATTCGTCTTCTGAAAATGTGTATTTTAGAATGTTATGAATAGTACCAAATGAGAGTGCAGACCTGATATGATTGTGTTATGCAAGATTTGGTGGAATAACCAATTTAATGTTGCTCAGCCATGCAGGGGCATGTACTTTGGTGTGGCTGCAGCTTGTATATATCTACCTTTAAAGCTGGACATCCATTCTATAGCATGCAGTAAGTAGAGGACATGAGACATGAACAGGAGCAATGTACCATAAAGGATTCCACGGTCTATCAAACCACCACTCTATAACCTGAAACCTTTTGACTGATGGATTTACTTTATTGATTTTATCTATAGCAATTGTATAGAAGGGAATTACAAGAGCTAAACTAGTGGCTTGATCTTGAATTTTGGCATACATTAGCTGGCAATTTCTAAGACTTTGCTGACCTATGAACTATCCCTTCTGCAAAGACTTGCTTATCATCAAATAGAGCAGTATGCACTTGCTTTACATCGTTTGTGGGATTCACATGCAATGTTTTGGAATGAATATATCATAATTTTAACATTTGAGGATTATGCGACCTATCTCGATCTTAAAATAGTTTATTTCCTATACCCTGTATCTCGTATGTATTATTGTCTGTTTGTGTGCATGTGTGCATAATTATATGTGTGGATTTGTGCTAGCGTTGACCTGCATCATAATCCACTTTGAAGCTGCTTTATTTATTCCAGTTTACAAATAAATAGCCAGTCCTCAAAGGAGACCAATCTAATCCTCTTCCAAGGAAATGATTCAAACAACAAAATAACAAAACAACAATAATAATAACAAAGTATGTCATATAGCTGAGTGATCTAAGAAAGAATCAGAAAAAGGTTTTAAAAGGAGAAATTAATCCTGGAGTCCCAGTTGTTAAAACAACAACAACAATAATAATGTATGCCATGTGCTGATTGAGGAACGTACATCAGGAAGAAATTAAAACAGGTCAGAAAAAGTGTTTAAAAGGAGAGCAATCATTGCTGTTTGCATAATAGATATGCATAGCTAGCATTGTAGTACAACCGATTATATAGATAGCTAGGTTCTGTATTGTTTGAAATACATATTTTAGAATATCAATTGTAGATTGTGTAGAGAAGACTTCTGAATATCAAATTGTAAATAACACTTTGTTGATCATTGTCTGCCGTGCTGATGTTTAAAATCATGTTATCAACTGAAAATACACATTGAGTTTGGAAATTGTGTGGTTGATGGAAGCCAGATACTGCTATTCATTCTGTATAATATTATGTATTTGTGGATTGGATTCTGTCAAAACAATAGGACAAAAGTGATCACTCAAAAATATCTTCCTGGATGGTAGTTCTGACAATCTTGTGCAAGTGTTCTCTTCCTTGATCTACCCTTCACTATAAACCCAACACATGTTATATAACTATATTCATAGATATTGAAATTTAAAGCACACAACATTACCATTCAAAAGCAAGTAAATATGCAGTATAGAGTGTATAAATATATTTGGGCATTTTAAAGGAAAAGTGTGTCCAACTGGTTCTTGTCTACATGAGTACAGTCCTGTTTCCTTAATTTTTTGACAGTGAGATGAGGTATTTTTGTTGGACGTGTTTTTATTTATCCACTTTCCCCAATTTTGGTTTCTGCCCATTGTTCAGCTATTACTTACTCTATAATTTTACATAGAGTATCAGTTATGGTATCCCTCAAAATCTGGGTGACATTTGCATATGAGATCTTCACAAAGCAAACACTAGAGTAGAACAGGAAATCCAGGATTGCTCCTCTTTTTTCTGACCTGTTTAATTTCTTCCTGATGTACATGATTCCATCAGCACATGGCATACGTCATTATTCTTGTTGTTGTTTTAACTCGTGGGACTGCAGGACTTCTTTTAAACACTTTTTTCTGATTTGTTTAATTCTTTCTTGTACATCACTCAGTCGGTATATGACATACTTTGTTATTATTGTTGTTATTATGTTTGAGTCATTTTCTTAGAAGAGGATTCCTTTGAGGACTGGCTATTTAATTGTAAACTGGAATAGAGCATCGTCAAGGTGGATTTTGATGCAGGCCCACGCTAGCACAGGACCCACACATATAATAGTACACACTCAAATACAGAGAATAATACATACAAGAGAGAGAGTATCAGATACGTTTGGAAATAAACTAGTTTAAGCTCGAGATCTGTCACATATTTGTTAAATGCTAAAAACATGATATATTCATTAAAAAAAGATTTTGTGTGAAACCCACAAAGGTTATAGAGCAAGTGTATAATGCTCTATTGATGATAAGCAATGTTTGCAGAAGGGATAGTTCATAGGTCAGCAAAATTTTAGAGGTTGCCAGCTAATGTATGCCATAAGTCAAGGTCAAGCCACTAGTTGAAGCTCTAGTGATTCCCTTCTGTAGAATTGCTGATAACTGCTATATATAGATAAAATTTCAATAAAGTAAATCCATCTGTCAAAAGGTTTCAGGTTATAGAGTGGTGGTTTGATAGACCGTGGAATCCTTTATGGTACATTGCTCCTGTTCATGTCTCATGTCCTCTACTTACTGCAGGCAGTAGAATGGATGTTCAGCTTTAAAGGTAGATATATACAAGCTGCAGCCACACCAAAGTATGCCCCTGCATGGCTGAGCAACATTAAATTGGTTATTCCACCAAAACTTGCAAGAAATCTCCACTTTTTAACCGAAAGAAACTAATTTGGTACTATTCATAACATTCTAAAATGCACATTTTCACAAGACGAATAATTTCTATGTCAACCCATCACTACAACTGGATGGCAACACAATTTTGGGTTTGTGTGTGCAAGTACCATTAGTTCACGAGACAAATTATTCCAGGGATTTTTGTCTATTCACATACGAACTGAAAAAAAATGCAGTCAACACTTTGCTATAACCAGTTTATTGTATAGCAGGTCATGAACCACCTCTACTCTAGTCAAGTCAGACAAAAATCACTTTCTATGAAAAGTTAGTTGACCTTTTTTTAGGTGCGCAGGCACTTTGCAAAATGGATGGCAAAAAAGCTTCCTAACATCACTGACCCAATGTCTACATGATCCCCCAATATTTTTAAATAATCTAAAATCACACGAAGAGGTCTTTTTTCTTACTAATGCTTGAGAACGGGTTATCATTTGTTGAACATGTCTCGACTGCACTGAGGACAGCTCATTATCCATGAATTTTCTCACCAGTTGCTTAGATACAGCCAGTCAGCATTCTGGATTGACTCTTGTTGCAGACACTTCATCTCCTGCTACGATTTCTTGGGAATGTCCATTATCAAATACTCCTACCAGGACTGCCAATAATTCTTAGGAAGATACATGGTTCCCAGCCACATATATACCTGTAAAGGAACCGTTTAATAACATACCAAACATAGCCATTGTGCCAACAGTGTAATATATGCAGCATAGCAAACTCTATGCACTCAATAACCACATGTCTCCTTCCTAAAATTGTCAAGGTTTAGACTTACAGCAATTGATGGGTTAAATTATTTATGGATGACAGATTTTCTAATTCCAAGTCGAGTAGTATATTGATTGCTTTCCAACTCCTATAGGAAGATAACTTCAGAATCATGCTCAACTCTAAGAGAAGACACATCTTCAGCTGCTCTTGGGTCCAGGAGAGTTTTATGTTCTTATATCTCAAGTCATTTTGTGTCTATTTCTTACCCTCCCTTATCTAAAGGGATCTATTGCATGCCATCACAATCTCTGTATACTCAGTCAGAATTTTGGAAAGTAGCTTTAAAAAATCACGGAGACCCTATGGTTTATTTTAATCTCCTGCCTCCAAACACCAAAACTCCCCTCCATACCCCTTTAGTATTTTTGTGTAGCCCTTGAAGAGAACAGTATCATAGATCATCCTTAAAAGCCCTGCAACCACCACCATAGGAATTATTTGGGTGTCACATGAGTTCTGGACCATTTCTGTCCCCTGATTTGATATCATTTTTTCCCTTTACATTATAATTAAAAGAGGCAATTTTAGGAGCCAGCCATTGCTATAAACAAGAAACAGCACGGTTTTCGGTTATGAGTGGTAGCACCATCAATTCAACTGTACCTGTAAAAGTGTTGTTTACCATTTAAAGTACCAAATCTTTGCACACATTCATGCTGCTCATTTATATACTAAACTGTAGCCAGTGCAGTAATGCAATTTTTGTTTTGCCACACATGTTTAAGGTTAGAATGTGAAGCAAAATCACTTCTCTAACTGTCTCAAACTCTTCCAAGGAACACTTTCCAGCGTCAAGTCTTGAATGACTATAACAACAGTTATTGATAGAGCTGTACAAACACTGCAATATAGGTTAGAGATATTTTTTAAATATAATTTTTAAAGTGGACTTATGTTCACGTGAAGGGGGTTCTAAAACAAACATAAAAAAGATCTTGTGAATACGACTTTGGAGCTCAATTGATTGCTGTTACATGCAGCCAAATTGGGAGTACCTCAAAATATGAGGGCCTGAACTGTTTGTAAGCTAGCTATACACATGAGTCCTGCATGAGAAACAGATGTGGCAAAAATAAATTAATTAAAAAATAACAACAGAATAATAAAAACTAAAGAAATAATATAAATAGGAAATGGAATAAAAGTATAAAGAAATGTGTTCGAGTTTAATGAAATTTAAATTTTTATTTTTTTATATACAAGAACAACAGCGCACAAGAAGGAACAACCTACATATTTATATTTTATTTGGGGTAAGTGGAATGCCATGGAGTGGAATGAACTTCTTTTCTTTGTAGTTGGGTTTTTATATTTTGTTGTTAAATTTTTTGGATAGGTACTGCCATCATTATTTGTTTTCACAATAATCTCGCCTGGATTTTTTTCTCTGGGTTTTAGCTAGAGCATCTATTAGAAATGTTGAGATTGTAAAATTTTAAGTTAATTATTGAGGACATTGTTGCTTCATTATGTCAACTGAGGATTATTGTCTTGTCACTATAATATATATAATTTATATTATTTCATTTAGTGTTTATAAGTAAAAAGAATTTGTTTTTAAATAAAATAAAAATATATCATGGTGGTTGTGGTTTCAAGTTCAGGCTCTTGAGAGTGGTCATCCTGCAGTCAGGTAAGTCCATTCCATAATATATTGAACTGCAAACATTGTGGTGCTAAGCTAGATGGCAATGCTTCCTTTGCAGTTCATTGTCTTTTGTCTGAGATGGTGATTTGCTCAAAAATAGGATGTCTATTGATCCATGCATGTTAAGCAGTTACAGATTTCTCTTAGTGCACTTTTTACAGACAGTTTTCCGTTGGTCTCCCACTTGTAGTACTCTTCACAGCCAACACATGAGTGTATATTAGCTGGTAAATCATCCTTCAGTCTGCTAATTTATGACCACTGAGTTATTCCTGATCTGAAAACAACTCCGCAGTTTAACTTCCTACAGATCCTCACTCATTCCTTACACTTACATAATTAGAACTACAGGTTCCTTCTTCCCATATCCCCGATTGCCTGTATTGATATACTTATCTTCCTTTCTGCATTTAAATGTAACTGCAGATGAAAGCTTGATGAAGGCTCGATGATAACAAAAAAATCTCTTCATATTATGTTCTTCCTTCCATGTCCTCCTTCTTTCTAACTTCTCTCTTGGCTCTACAGGCTTTTCACCACACTTCTTTTCTAATATGAATTATATAGTGGTGGATTGCTAGCTACCGGTATCAACCACACATGAGTCTTAGCATTTCTTTATACATTCAGCAAATGAGTAAATTGAAGATGATGATTGGGAAATTCATTATTCATTGTGGTATAGATCTATGTAGATGTACTAAAGGTAGAGCGATTGGAAATGGATATAGATCACATGCTTTTTGCATAGTGATTTTCGCTAAGTGTTAAAATGTGTATAAGGTGTGTCATATTTAGTTGCACTACATCTTTTAGTTGTATATATAAGTTAGTAGTATGTTTGACGTATCTAGAAGCATTCATTTTTAACTCTAGTCCTGAGTCCAGTATCCTTGATACAGCAATCTATACATAGTGATATATATATATTTATAATGATACCTCTAAACAATTTACTTTCCTCTTTTTCTAACAACAGGTGAATTTTTATATCATGATCTAGTTGGGACTAGATTCCTCTCTATAAAATATGGGTTCTATGTTCAGACAAGTTTTAGAAATTCATCTACATCACTAGTTGATGGAATATTGTATAAAGTGTGTGAGTGAATGAATATAGAAATCTTGCTCTATTCATTTATTACAAAAATGGTGGTTGGGTTGAGGAGAAGATAAAGTCTGAAGTCTTAGAAAATGAATTTGACCAAGGTGAAGTAATAGAACTCAGAAACTCAATGATCACTGCTAAAGTTTCGCTGAATCTGGATCAGATAGGTTAACAACTTTTTGTACAATGACTTTCTCGTAATCTAACTCTATATCATGGTGAGTTGCTCTAACCTTCATCAGGAATAATATGCTAAAACGGATCTGAATCTTAGCATCTCATCATTCCTGATGATGGCTAGAACATCAGGTCAAATAATTTGACAGCTTGGATTGTTTGGATCAGGCCACCAAACCAGTTCATGAAGTCCAATCTTTTGCGTTAATCTCTGCTCCAAATTATTCACACCATTTTAAAAGGTGATCAATTATTTGCTATCACCATAGAGTTGGACTTTTTTTCTCTTTGCATGAAGGTTAAGTGAGATAGCTATACTCACCAACAGTTTAAGCTTTTTTAGTTGAGACCTTCATATTGCAAAATGGTTGTCGAACAGAATAATATATTAAAAACTGTATCCAAATGCAGCCATGAATGTCCATGGAGATTTCTTGGCATAGCATAGAAATATACATCACATGACTGTTGGATCTTGTCTGCACTCTGAATTGGTACAATTATTTAAATTTCAGTCACATTTTCACTAGAGGGATGATTTCAGTTGCAACCCATCCCTACAACCTGGCAGCAACACAGTTTTGTGTTGCTGGGTGTAAGTACCATTAGTTCATGAGAATAAATATTTTGGTAACATTCCATTAGCTCTGTGCCCTCAGTCTATTTACATGCCCAGAAATTGCTTTAACGATTTGTCAGTTAGGTGTTGTATGGCAGGACAAAGGATTACCTATACTAAGAGTCTGAAGTTGTTGCCTGATTGCCTTGGGCTTAAAGTTCTGCTCTAACAAAAGGCTGTACTCCTTTCCTGCCGGCATGCTCTGTGGCTGCCCATCCAAAAGTAAAGGGTAAAGTACAATTTTTGCTCATAATATACTGTGCCTGTTCACTAGGATAGGTGGAGTTATTACTTTATGAATCTTGTTAGAGCATTTCCTGTAGCATACCAGACGTTTGTGCGATAGCTCCTTGATTCATGATTCTTACACTAGGCTTCATAATGCTGTAGATTTAGATAGGAAGGTTGGAAATAATAGTGTTACTATTCTGGCACAACTGGAAAGCAAGGCAGTGGCTATAGCTACATAGTGTACACAAACATACAAAATATACAAAAGGAAGTGGGATCAGAAATGGATGTAAATGACATAAAATATGCACTGTAATTTTTAATGTGTGTTGTGAGGTACATAAGGATTTAGGTGCAATACACCTTTGGGTGGAAAAGTTAGTAGAATCTGTTGAGGTATCCCAAGTATCGCAAGTTCTGAGCACAGTATTCTTGATACACCACCTAGAGTGACATGAGATGTTGGATATAACTGAAATTGTTTCCTTTTCCAGTAACAGGTGAATATAATCTAGCTGAGATACCCACACTCTTTTGCAGTAGTGCTACATTATACATATACTAGCTGAGATACACAATGTCATACTCATTTGCATGAGTGCTACATTAATATATATATATATATTTACTAGATGAGATACACATACTCTTTTACATGAGTTAATCTGAAACCTCGCTAATCCAAACTGCATTAGGTAGCAGACAACAAAAAAAACAAAAAAAGATTCAAAATGCCTGCCATTATTGAACTTTGAACCTGCTAAGATCCTGTCTTACGATGCAGCTGCAGTGATATGGTGAAGAAAAGAGCACACAAGAGCTTTACCATCGAGGAGAAGGTCGAGATCTTGGACCAGCTCGGGAAGAAAAGCTACAAGTTACTATCTGAAGAGTATGGAGTTGGAGTCTCTACTATCTCAGCCATAAAGAAGTAGGGCAGTGAGTTGCGAGGATGCAAAAGGAAGATGACTGAGATTTGATTCCGGAGATCTGCTAAAAGAATGAGGATGGGAAAGGATCATAATGAATTGTGCTCCCAGTATTCAACCAACACCTGCAAAAAATAAACAAATTCATCATGAGTTCAATATAACGATATTCATACATTTCACTAATCCGAAAATTTCACTAATCAGATCCCCAGGCTATTTGGATTAGTGAGAGTCTACTGTACCATTGCTCTAATATGCACCACAACCACACAGGTACCTAGGTATCATCTGTAACATGGTTAAATTTGCAGCACACTGTACATAAAAATAGCAAATGGAAGAAAAGCACGAAAGTACTAATATTTTTCTCAGCATGTTTTTTTCTTCCTTGTGGCACAACTTTTAATACTTCATACCTACATCCAGGATCACAAGACAATATAATTATACATATATTTATTTATAATTATGGCCGACTGTAGACTAGAACCAGTTGAACTATCCTTTATCATTATAAAATTGAATAGCAAACATTGTACCACGGTATATATTATACATGTACACTTGTATGGTTGAGATGATAACTACCAAGTATGTCATCAAAAGCACAAGTTAAAATTCCTTGCTATCTAGGAAATTACTGGTGCAGATTGCATGAATGAGTAAGCTGGTTCCAGTCTGCCAAACCACCAGCTAAGCCATAGTGTTTACAGGATGAGTGCACATGCATTAACTTGGTAAATAATTACTATTAGATATAATTATGCATGTTTATGTATGTACAAATATACATATATATATATACAGTATATATGTTCCATCCAATCTATGAATCTGCCCAATCTATAGATTGTGCAGCACAATCTATGAATGCCCATCTATTGCAATACACTTCAAAACATGGTAGCATATTAACACCCTTTGCAACAGATTCATAGATTGGATGGAACATATCGACCAGTACTTATTATCGACTAGTTATACTGAGCAAGTGTGCAAGCTAAATATCCAAATGCACCCACACAATATGGGATAGTCGACGGGAATTTACAAAGCCTGCGCTACTCCCACGAAAAGGGAAGAAGGGAGAAGAGCAGTTTGTGAGGCAAGTTTCTCTACATTTGGGGACTATAGCAGTTGTGCGAGTGTTCGTGGGTTTTACAAACTGTGCATTATTTTTTGCATTATTTTTTGACAGAGCAATATTCTGCAAATATCTTTTTTTGCTCTAGCTACACTTGCCATGTCACTTAGTTCTTTATGCCAAGTCCATGTGGAACTTTTTCTCAGTATAACTTTTTTCTACATCATTACAATCTCAGTTGCAATCATCACTTTCTCCGTTGCAAATGGTGTTAATATGCTACCATGTTTTGAAGTGTATTGATTGGCAGGATTGTGCAGCACAATCTATAGATTGGCATCCAATCTATGAATTCATAGATTGTGCTGCGCAATCTATAGATTGGGCAGATTCATAGATTGGATGGAACATATATATATATATATATATATATATATATATATATATGCATTCTTAATGAATTGTTGCAGTGTGGTTGCAGTGTGGTTGCAGTACGTGCATGCAAGGTGAAGCAGAAACAGTACACTATCAACTGCTCAAGTGTATCAGTACCTGTGAAGCCTTTCCCAGCCCCGGACCAGTTTCTGCTTCTATCCCACTTGTAGCACTCTGAAGACTACTGCAGACATTTATTATAGCATGATGACAATGCTCCTTTGTATATTTCTTGCTGGATCTCCTACAGACATCGAAACATCATTTCGTCTTCCCCGAGCAATACTAAAGTACTTTGTACATAGATGGTACAAATGGAAAGGCATGACTTAACATGGATTTTACATTTTCATGTTAAGACTGACTGAATGTGTAATGTACTGAAGTTTCTGGCTGATATGATTATGAGTACCTCATGCATCTGCTTAACATTTCCTTCTACCTCTTACCTTTAGTATTTCATGACAATTTTTTCAATCATTAATCGTTGGGGATCAAAGTAGCATTCCCTTCTGCTCTTCTTTGCAGGTGAATGGCTATATCAAGTCTGAGCTGATCTACTTTCAAGTGTAGATAAATGATGTGAGTCAGCCATAGTGACCAAACATGACAGGTACAGACAGGGTGTCAAATGATCTAGGAGTGGGTGGCACTGCTGTATGCATCGCATCATATGCACCTTCACTGTGAAATATTTTATTTATATTTCGAAATTTTTAAAGGTACATGCCTAAGTACTATTTATTGGGACAATATTATTATTATTATTGTTGTTGTTGTTGTTGTTGTGTTTTTCTTCTTCTTGTTATTATTGTTTTTGTGTTTTTTGTGTTACTATTGTTATTATTATTATTGTTATTATTATTGTTATTATTATTGTTGTTATTATTATTATTGTTATTATTATTGTTGTTATTATTATTATTGTTATTATTATTGTTGTTATTATTGTTATTATTATTATTGTTATTATTATTATTATTGTTATTATTATTATTGTTATTATTATTGTTTTTATTATTGTTGTTATTATTGTTGTTGTTATTATTATTGTTGTTATTATTATTGTTGGTATTGTTGTTATTATTGTTGTTATTATTGTTATTATTATTGTTGTTATTATTATTATTGTTATTATTATTGTTGTTGTTGTTGTTATTGTTATTATTATTATTGTTATTATTGTTATTATTATTGTTGTTGTTATTATTGTTATTATTATTGTTATTATTATTGTTGTTATTATTATTGTTGTTATTGTTAGTGTTATTATTATTGTTATTATTATTGTTATTATTATTGTTGTTATTGTTGTTATTATTATTGTTGTTATTATTGTTGTTATTGTTGTTATTGTTATTGTTATTGTTGTTGTTGTTGTTGTTGTTGTTGTTATTATTATTATTATTATTATTATTATTATTATTATTATTATTATTATTATTATTATTATTATTATTATTATTATTATTATTATTATTATTATTATTATTATTATTATTATTATTATTATTATTATTATCATTATTATCATCATCATTATTATTATTATTATTATTACTTCTACTACTATTATCACTAATATGATTTTGTTTTTGTTATTATTATTGTTGTTCTTGTTATTATTGTTGTTTTATTGTTGTTATTGTATTATTATTATTTTAAATCCAAAAAGATAGGAAGTCAAACCCCCCAAAAACTGAAAAGAAAGTAAATTCATTATTTAATTCTCCACTGGTTCAGTTTTGTGGGCTAGGTATCAGTATACTTGTACCTTCTACCTGCCACCTAGCTTCCACTGTTCTCACCTCCAACATGGTTCATAATTGTATGGCTCATGCATGTATGCCTGCTTCTTCAAAGGAAGAAACAGAAGCATGTCTAAAGGCAGTACCATTTCCTTCGTATGGATGACAACACTATTCACTTCGCTGTGTGTCTCTTGCCTGGTGCCCTCCTTTGTAGATTTGTAGTAGGTCTCATACATGCATCACTGTAGTGCTCTAGTGAATCAGTTCTCTACCACGGCTGTAGCAGCTGGAAAAGTGAGGGACACTATACTGCCACCACACTGCTCTATATGCTGTAGTTGGAACATGTTCCATTCGGGTTGGAACCATTCTGACCTGTCACTTCACTGATCAAGATCACTCAGAAGGCATCACAATAACTAGCTTGGCCCATGGGAGAAAGAGGGTGAAGTATATTCCAACCTGATCTCCAATCACTTTCCATTAGTCATCAATAAATTGTATTCACATTCAACTTGCACCAACTGTGGCCATCATACCTCATGAGTGTTTGGACTCAGACTATGACCATTGTGAATGAGTTGGGCTATTGCAGCAGATACTTAGATGAACATTTACATTCACAGCTATTTCCTCCAATGGTTTTGAGTGGTAGTGCAGAGAGGAAATTAATCTTCTGTACTGGGAACAATTGCTGGCACAACTTAAAAAAGATTATAATAATAATGGATATGCTTAATTTTGTTTCTATTTAATATAATAATAAGCAAAAATGAGCCACAATAAATAATAAAACTACATGATAAGTGAATACCCACCCTTATATAGAAATGATCTTGTCTTAGGCCATAAGTATTATTAAAAAAGGAAAATAAATATATCTATCATATATATAGGGTATGTGTGTGTGTTTCTCATTACAGTTATAAATTTGGATAATTTTACTGATATTGGACTGCATTAGCCCACAGTTCCATAGAGTCACACTCATGGGTCTAGGCTAAAGATAGTGTAGCTATGACAAGTCAAATGTTGGGTGACATGGAAGCCAGATAGCCAATTTGTTCCTTTCTCTGTATAGAAGCCAGTTGAATGCCAATGAAGAGTCATTCCTAATTACCCAATCGTCGAATTAGTGTACATATTTGTGAAGGAGTAGAATGTGAAAGTGTATAAAAAGAGCTAAAAAGCAGTGCAATAAACAAGTTTCCAAGCTGTAGCTGCAAACTTGGTTCTTACAGCAAAGAGTAGAGGAACCATGTCCAAGTATTCTTTGATCCTGCTCTCACTCCTGGTGGCAACTGGTGTGGGCTTGCCATGGCATGACAGCATGGAACAAAGCAAGGCTTCAGCTCCCTCCATGTACTCCTATTGGAGGGGAGCCGCTCACAAAAACTCAGAAATTGAACCGCTGTGCAAATCTGCCATCAGTCTGTCATTATCCAACAATTACTCGACTTATGTTCAAGTTTGTAAAGACAGTGAGTTTCTTTCATAATGTTTCTAGATGTATGTATACCCAGGATGAATAGTGCACAATGAAGTATGGAACAGTGAGAGTTCAAACACCTCTTAGAATTATTAGAAGAGCACAATGTTAGTAATGTAGCATCATTTATTTAATTTAGGTCTAGCAACTGGTACCAAAAAATGAAAGAAATTTCTTATTTGCCAAAACAAATTTACAAGGATCAGATGAATTTCATTTTATAAGCTCACTTTCCTTTTTGTATATATGCATGCAGTTGTAATCAGTATGTGATAATTGCTTAAATTGCAGCTGGCAGCGTTAGCAACAATTACAACAAAACTACAGGAATGAATGATTGTAATTCTTTCTTTCTTTCTTTCTCTCTCTCCTTCCTTCCTTCCTTGCTTCCTCCTTCCTTCCTTCCTACCTACCTTCCTTCCTTCCTTCCTTCCTCCTTCCTTCCTTCCTCCCTTCCTTCGTTCTCACTCTTTTTTTAGCCTCCAGTTCTGCTGGTTTCTGTTACCTCTCGAACATGACTTTATGCTGTGGTGAAGGAGTACTAAGTTCTGTGGAATTGGAGCCTGAAAACACTGTTAATCTTGGTAATACTATTGTGAAGACGACTTTTCGTTCATCAGTATTAGGAATGCCCCCAGCAAAGACAGGTATATATACTAAATACAGGGAAGATAATCAATAAAACTGCACTAAAATGAATGACTCTATTATGTATAAGGTTTTGGCTTGGACATTTTTGTTTCAAGATGCTAACTTATGTCCACTTATGTTCTGAATGCTTGATAAATTGAGAATTAAAATTATATCGCTATTAGAAGTTGTTGGACTTTTCCTCAATCATTCTCTAAAGCCATCTAAAAACTTACTTTTGTACAGATCTGTGCTTGTATTTCGGTGACAATCAGAATAAAACCAAGTTCTGCGATTCCAGCCATGAGTGTACATGTACTTCCAAAACTGGTTGTATACCTACCAATCTAGGTACAGATAAAGTAGCCATATTGTAATATAAATATATACATAATTATATTATTATTATACTTATAATAATTTGGGTGGGGGTTGGAGAGGGGGGAATGCAGCAGCTGAGTGCATGTCTATGCTAATTTTTATTTCTCCACTAAATAAGGGAATGTTCACTGTCTGAATTGCTCACATGGTATTTTTGGCATCTGTTTTTTGTGCAGTATGCCTAGAAAATACTGTTGAAGGATCCACCTGCACTGTAATGGGGTGCACTTGCAAGACAGGCTATCTTGGTCCAGATTGTTGTGAGTGTGACTCAGCCAATAACTTTTTTAAAGCTGACGATGGGAGCTGCAAAAGTTAGTTCAAATGTGTACCTACTTAAATGAGGTAGTGTTCCCAATTTATCGTGTGTCTCATGTCTGAGCCAAGTGTTTGAAGTGTCAACACTATCTCCAAGAAATTGATAACCACTCACAGTGTGTGTTTTGCAGTTACAGCATTTCTCAATCAGTTTGTGTTCTTGCAGCAAAATCACATAATGTTTTAACTATATTCTGTCCAACCAGCCTAACTTAAAAAAAATATATATTGACACTTGCAAACATCTCCAGCACACACTTGGTTCCGTGCATGTATACACTGTTTATATAACAACTATCTTCATTACTCTTGTATTCTAATAGAACTTTGTAGTATATAGTAAGTGTAAAGGTCAGTCAACCAATAGTGGATGCAGTGAGTGCCGCCCAGGTTACCAAGAACCAACTTGCTGTGAATGCAATCCGGGCCTCGTAGAAATTGATGGAAGTTGTCAAAGTATGTTTGCTACATTCTGATAATCATACAATAATATTAGTGCTCGTAATGGAGAGGTTATTGGAATCTATGTTGCTATGATGATTTTGAATAGCCAAAAGTATGCAATCAGAGTTAATACTAGACATAGCTGTAGTGTTAGAGAGTAAAATGTGCTATGAGTGAGAGAGATGAGGCATAAATGTACACATTTTTTGTGTTTACGATTTTATGATATGTGACTTGAAACCCAAGAAAAGTTGTAATGCTAGAGGTTTACAAATATATTTATTTAAATATATATATATATATTGCACAAGCACAACAAAATATAATATTGCCGCATAATATTCTAAACTTGGTATATTCACTGAAATATTTTGCTATAGTCGTGTAGTGACATTCTACTGATATTTAACTTGTGGTTATTAATTTAGCTCTACTGTGCATGCACATAGTCATTAAGTACTATTTGCCAAGAATTAAGGAAACATTTTCCAAACAACAGAAGCAGTTAAGGTGGAGAGGGAGGCTAAAATTACTCAGATTATGATTTTTTTTTTTTTTTTTGTTGTTAACTATAAATCATTGCTAATCATAATACTTTGTCATAGAATAGCTCAATCCATTTCAAACAGTCATTACAGCTCCTAATGTCCATCATACTCGCCCTCCCCACCATCAAGAATATTGGAGAAGAATCACAGACTTCAGGGAGGACAGTTGCATTTTAAATGTTTTTAATTTTTACTTATGGTTACAAATTTAGAGGTTCAAAGATTCTGCAAACTTCATGGTATGGATTTGATATATAGCTCAAAAGATAGGTCTCTCTGTGTGCTCTCTTTTGATACTAATTTATATTTCATGGTTATAACTATAGGCAAGTTACTAGACCTAAAGTGGAGGACATCAAAACCTGAATGCCTGCAACAAACTCCGCATAAATAACTCCAGATTGCTAAATGCTAAAGATTTGAAACTGGTACCAGTGGCTAGAGGAAGCTATTCAATAACTGTTTTCATTAGGCGTTAAAATGTAAGTACGTGGTCAGCGCGTGGGTAGAAAAAGTGGATACACTCAGAATACCAATGAGGCATAGCTTTCTCCAAAGGACAAATTTATGCACATGGTTGATGTGGACATGGCTTGTGCACTAGCTGTGTGTAGTTTCAATGACAGTGCTCTTTACCTACATGCTATCGCACAGCGACTTGGTTAGAGTCTTACAGCCAACAGCAAGCGTGCATTGAAGCTAGAGACACCAAGAGAATCCAACGTAGCAAATATAAAGCTGGTGAGAAAGGGAAAAGTCTAAGGAAAAAATCCAGGAGGAGAAAGAAAACTTTAATTGATCGTTTGAAAAAAACACAGGAAGGTGTCGTGTATGCACCTGGGGCATTTGGTGAGGCTATGCCAGACCCAAACTCAGTAGAGGACTTGTGAGACACCGAACTTATTCTCATTATGGCTTAGATTAACATCTTCATTTTTGTATGTCTTTTGATGGATTGTACGTTATGCTGGTTTTTCTTTCTTCCCATTTTCTTCTTCGATTTCCCAACAGTTATGATTTTCGGCTAAGGACATAGATTTCTCCTTACTGGTGTCTCTTAGGTACCTAAATATATATTATATATATATATATATATTTAGAATCATCTCATTGAGATCTATGATTTGGTGCAATTTGATACACTATATACAAACTAATAGTGACTAGTGTCACTCTAGCAGCTAATATTTGCCTCTGCTGCAAGTGAAGCATATATATGTTAGGTGTGTCACACAAGGCACTAAATCATGCCTCTTACTTGTGTACCTACTAGCAAAATAGTTGATTCATATCTCAAATGGACTAGGAGACAGGAACACTACTAAGATATATCACACTGTTGCTTATTGGTATTGTATTGTTGCTATGGTAACAGGACACCCCCCCAGAGTCAGTGTGGTCACCCCTCAGGCTTTTCTTATTAAGAGAATATTACTTGTGCAGACCATGTATATATATGGCTAAACTTCCCACAGTCCATTGGTCCTTGTCTTCTTGCATGCATTTACTCATTTTCCCTTCACTTTTCTTGTCCCACATCGGTTACAAAATATCGTTACATTAGAAGTAAGGTTTATATAGAGGTGATGAAAATTTGCGTTAGTGGCATTAAAATAACAATTTAGCCTCCCTCTCCACCTTAATTTAGATGATGAAGCAGTTTATTGCCAGCAGTAAAGTTATAAATACACTCAACAAAACTAGAAGTGACTTAAATTTGTGGTATATATGATCAATCCTGATGACTGACTATGGACCATCCGACCATTATATGTAACTCTTATAAGTATAGAATAAATACTCATTATGAAATATGGAGAGTCATTTCACTTGCATGCTGTATTTAGACTTTGTGATAATATGGGCACATGTTCGTTATAGTTACTCACCATAATCCACTCTAACTCATCTAAGAATTAATATAGCTACACACAAGACAAAACTGTTTCATTAAAAATTTATATATATTATATATATACATGTATATATGTATATATACATAATATATATGACTAGTCAGTGAAGATAGAATTTACCAATGAAGACAAAGATTTACAGGACCCTGTATAATAAACTCAAGAGATTGAAATTAAATATATATTATCGGTCTTTATAGGTAAAGGGTCATGTAAATGTTGTCAACATTAAGGTGAAGGGTCATATAAATGTCTAGATTAATTATAATAGGTGACGGATCATGTAAATGTTGTCTATATTAATTATAATAAGTACAGGGTCATGTATATGTTAATTATAATAGGTAAAGGGTCATGTATATGTTGTATACTTTAATTATAATAGGTAAAGTGTCCTGTAAATGTCTATATTAATTATAATATGTAAAGGGTCATGTAAATGTTGTCTACATTAATTATAATAGGTAAAGGGTCATGTATATGTTGTATACATTAATTATAATAGGTAAAGTGTCCTGTAAATGTTGTCTATATTAATTATAATAGGTAAAGGGTCATGTATATGTCGTCTACTTTAATTATAATAGGTAAAGGGTCATGTAAATGTTGTCTATATTAATTATAATAGCGAAAGGGTCATGTATATGTTGTCTACATTAATTATAATAGGTAAAGGGTCATGTATATGTTGTCTACATTAATTATAATAGGTAAAGGGTCATGTATATGTTGTCTATATAGGTAAAGGGTCCCATAAATGTTGTCTATATTAATTATAATATGTAAAGGGTCATGTACATGTTGTCTACATTAATTATAATAGGTAAAGTGTCCTGTAAATGTTGTCTACATTAATTATAATTATGCAAAGGGTCATGTATATGTTGTCTACATTAATTATAAAAGGTAAAGGGTCATGCATATGTTGTCTACATGAATTATAATAGGTAAAGGGTCATGGAAATGTTTGTTGTCTGCATTGGTAAATCATTAATTTTTTAATATCCAGTATTTTAAGATTGTTCTATATAATTCACATATTATCAAGTCACTCCGTGTTGCACCAGAATCAAAACAAGCATAGGTGTTAGTTATCATGTTATTTATCATGTTTGTTACTAAAGCAGAGTCACATGCTACCTATGCATCATATATATATACTCATAGGTATGTGCACTACAAGTAGTTACCTCATTTTGTTCATGTTTTGTGATATCCAATTTCGCTGAATAGAGAAATGGATTAGTCATTGCAATAATTTGGATTGTTTTGGTATTAAAATTATAACAAGCAGACATATTATTGTATACATGTAGGTAGATAGATACATAGAGAGTTACTCAATGTCAGAATAAACTGGTCAATGATTCTTGGACCATTGCAGATAGAATTAGCATAACAGATAGAAAACGTATTGTCTATGTCAACTATTTGCTCTTACCTGTGATGGGAGGGAGGTGTCTGAAGGTAGATTAAGTCTGGCAGTCATAGTTCAGCATATCTTTCATGGATAAGTTATCTATGCTCAAGTAAGAACAAGCCGAATGGTATGCAATACCTGATTTCTTAGGCCAAGCTGTAATAATTTTCTATGGTTGTTTTTACAGGGTCTCTGTATATATATAGCCACTGATTGCTCTTTTGCTATATAGTATTTATACAAATCCAGCAGCAGAAGATTTCAGCTGCTATTAGTACACCACACGAGCAAGCTAGATTATGGATGACATTTATGTATTTATTGTTCACAAGTGTGTTTATGGTATTGAAGATCTTTCACGAAGCATTTTGCTCAATGGGGAAACAGAATAGTGATGAATCGGGAAACTGGCTAGTTTCTGCAATTCGTTGGACAGGTTTGAGTCTTTAGATGGTTGAATGGACATGTTTTATTAACCTATGTATGGGGAGAGCTAGAAATAAACATAGATGGTGCTAAATTAAATTAGTCATTCTAGCTTGGAATTTACCTTTTACCTTTGTTATGTTTGGGGTTAAGATAAACATTTGGTCATGCCAGACTAGTTATTGCACTCTACATTATTGGAGAGTTAGGAGTCTTCTGGTAGTAAAAGTATGGTGAATGGACATAGTAGATGCAAGTCATGTGTGTGGGAAATGGTAGATAGATATATACATATGGTTACAAGATCTTGAATATGAAAAATCAAAATCAAAGTTTTTACTTCTTTTGTGATGGATTCAAAGGAAGCTCGAACATTTGTAGCGACAAACAAATAAATGGATTGCTACCACTATCCCATAACAAGATCTTGAATGAAAATTAATATGGTTTAGGGGGTTTCAGAGTTTACTAAGTTTGCAAAGTATTGAGGTTTTGGGTTCAAAACTAGCTGTTTATGAAAGACACAAAGAAGCTGAGTCGTAATTTTTTTTTGTCTGCCATTTATTAATTAATGTGAGTAATACTTGCAGGTATATAAGTGGCATAAGCCAGGCCATTGAATGACAACAGCAAGGAACAGCTGTTCAGTGTTCAGTTTCAACTAATCGAGGTGCTTAATTCAATAAAGTTTAATCATGGCAATTTCTAACATCAAATAAAATGCCATCATGCATAATACTTCTACCTTCAACTCACTCGCTTTACTTTTTGTTTGCACAGCCCAACTATGATGTATTTTAAACTGAATATTGGTTCTTGCAAACATCTCTTGGTACACACTTGTTTCTGTTAATGCAAACATTGGAAATATAATATTATAACCCTATTCATTTTGTCTTATGTCTTTATAGAACTTTGTAATACAAACTGTCAAGATGATCCCTTAACCGATGCTGGATGCAATAAGTGTAAACCAGGTTTTAAAAAACCAACATGTTGTGAATGCATCTTTGAAGAAGATGGTAAAGCATTTTATAACAACAGTGGAAAATGTGATGGTAAGTATGACTGCAAGTTGGCAGTTTACTATAGCATGTGCTACTACATATATTCATTATTGATATGGCTGCTCATTGCACTGATGGATTGTACATTCCTTGCCAATATATGTAAGGGGAATGCCCAGCACATCGACTGCGATTCTACCGAAGGCTGTGTTGAGTGCGACGGTGACTTTTTGCCTCCTACCTGCTGTAATTGTCCTGAGGGTCAAATAATTGTCAACGGCATATGTAAAGGTATGCAGGATTTTTCATGCAATATATTTTGGTATAATGTGATATCCTGTCTAAGTAACATACCATAGAGCCTTGTGGATATTTGTGTAATACAATTATCAGCCCATCAGAGTGCAGTTACACTTATTTCACGAATAGCAGTATAAAAAGAAGAATTGCTCTCTAATTTGACACTGCTAAGCAGGTGCAAACCTTGTTGATACGTTAATCAATATAATTTATGTGGCGAAGTACAGAAACTGATTCTGAATTTTAGTATTTAGTTAACTAAGGGCAATTATGTTATTTAACTACCTGAACATCTTCACCCATTCTTGACCTGTTTTGCAAATGGCATTCCTGGGTCTATACTACACAGTGAGCCACATCTACTTCAAGAGCTGGTATTATAATTATGGTATTAACATGTGATAGCATATAGTTTGTAATGAGATTTGGTGTTAGATACTATGAGTGAGTAATGTAGTGGGAATGGCAAAACAATTGTACAGGTGAAGCTGAGTGCAGTTACTGCCCACTCTGCATCACTAGTGGTGTATGTGCCAAATTTCACTATATAATCATACATATACTTACATTTGTTGTTCAATCAAATGATGGATAGTTAATGAGCAGGAGGAAGGGGTGGGGTGGGAGGGGAAGGGGAAATGGTAAAGTAAAGATTAAGGTATATGTGCAAGTATGTAGACAGTTCATAGAAGATTTTTGTAGAATAGTGTTGTTATGTTGAAAATTAGTAACTGTCCTGTTAGGTCTGTGTTTTTTTTGAGAACAATTCTTTGGGATTTTGTGAAGTCTAATCCATAAATACGATAGCAACTTACTATTAACCCTCACACAGGAGGCCCATTAGAAAATTTGCAGCTAACTTGTGTGAGTTTGTCTACTGTGGGCTTTGTGGGACCAAGTCTAGATCAGTAGCAGGTACTATAGCTTGCTAGATGTCTTTAAAAAAGATAAGTGCATTTTGATATTAGCTTGTTCCCATTCTGGAGTCAAAATAAAGCTGTATAAAATCAGTCGATGATAGATTTTTCTCATTCTTGGTACGTACTTTGCAAAACTTTTCAGTCCAAGCCAATCCTGTTAGCTATAGAGTAATTATCAGCCGACAACTAACACTCAATCTTCAGCACTAAAACAACATAGCAGCTATCCCTTAGTGCAGCTGTCCCTTAGTGAGCTGTCCCTTAGTGCAGCTGTCTCTTAGTGCAGCTGTCTCTTAGTGCAGCTGTTAGTCTTATATGCCTCTTAAGATCAACACTTTGCCCAACTTCCCCTCTGTGTGGTATCTTCCACTTTTAGCTGTGGTTAAAAAGACATGGACACTTCAAACAGTTGCCACTACACTAATTTCTTTAATACCATCATGTTTAATTCTACTACATACAGTAACAACTACTTCATATATCTAGAAATTTAACTTAACCAAGTAGGGTCTTACCTTATTAAGGATATGATGAAGAAAGAGGTTGTTCAACACTGAATGATTGCGTGGGCAAGTCCTATATTATTCCTGGTACCAATATGACCAGAGTAGGTTTTGTGTGGATTATGGGGAGTTTAATGCAATGACAAAAAGGTATACCTCTGCTACATATTCATGATATTTTAGACACTCTTGATAAGAGGATATTTCTTCAGAACACTTGACTTAGCATTTGTGTTCTGGCAAATCCAAATGCCCCCTGCAACCAGGGAGAAATCTGCTTTTGTTTCTCATTGCGAGTTGCATTAATTTGTTCACATGCCTTGTGGGACATGTAATTCTCTCACCACATTCAAAAGGCTGATGCAATTTGTCTTGGTATGAATTGGGTGGAAGTATTGTATTTTTTTTGTATCTGGAAAACATCTTGGTATGTTCTGAGACTTCTGAGGACCACCTAGAGTGCCCGTAGAATGTGTATGAATGGCTTTGCAAGGCTGGGATTAACTTGAAGCCAAAGAAATGTTTCTTTGTGCAAGGAGAAGTTGTCTACCTTTGTCGTATGATATCCAGAGAAGATGAGTCTCCAGATCCTGAAAAGACCACCAAGGTGTGTGAAATTCCTATCCTAACAATGGATACACCAACAACTGGGCTGTGAGCAATGACTCCCTCAGAGCACCAAAAGGAAGTCTGACACTCTTCTCACCTCTCAAACTCTACATCTTTCTTGAGTAGATGGCCTGCAATATTAGAAAACCTGGAAATGAATCTCCTATAATAAATATGATGCCGCCATGAAACTGCCTCATATGAGTAGCATCTGTTGGGTATTGGTGAAGAATTTTGCTGGAGACTGATGCCAGTCTGGCGGGATTAGGAGCTGTTGTAGGACAGAAGCAAACAGATGGGTCCTGTAGCATATGCTTCTTGTAACTTGCATGTCCATGAGAAAAACTATCTTCTATCACCAAACTGGAGAACCTGGGTCTAATTTCGTCAGTGGAACACTTCAGACCATACTTTTTGGGTCATCATACAACTGTTTTGACAGATCATTCTGCATGTACATCATTATTGATTGAATACTTCAAATCCATCTGCTAAGCTAGCAAGGTGGGCCATGATTTTCCAAGGGCTAGACCTCACAATCAAGCATAGAAGTGAAGAACAATATAAATGCAAATGTGCTGTCTCATAATCTATATGAAACAAGGGATATTACATTGTCTGTGCTTGCTATTCAAGCTTTAGATGAAACCACCAAAGTTCAAAGAAACTGAACTAGTAGTGGGGCAAGCTAAAGACACCAACTTGTTCACCATCATACAGATTGTGACAGAAGGTATTCTTCCAGAGGATCAGGCACTTGATAAGCGATTAACTTTGGTCAATATGTTTTATCAGTGGTGTGTTAGCTACACTGGTGAATCGAGGGTTGTGGTGCCTGCTGGATTGCATGTTGACTTGATGAAGGAGATGCATTGTGGGAGTTTTCTGGACACTTTGCTTGGCATAAGAAGTATTGTACTTTGAGGAAGAGTTAGAGTTGGAGTGTATTATCAGGTGGGGATCTGGTTGGTCTGTAAGTCCATTGCAATACCAATAAGGTGACCATTTTACTGGTGGGCATAGATGTTCTCCAACTTCCTGTAACTGATACTTGGAACAAGTATGTGGTAGTATTCTTTAATTATTTCCTAAAATAGTTGGAAGCATTTCCTATCACTGAGCAGTCTGCTGGAATAATTTCTAGACTGCTGGCAAAGGATATCTTTTGTAGACACAGTGCCTCAGAGGAACTGCTGTCCGACCAAGGTGCAAACTTCGTCAGTGACCTGGTAAGATTGCAAGTCCCTCCCTGCAGATCAAGTAAATAACATCACTTCCAAACTAATGGGTTGGTGGAGAACAATGGTTTCCAAGGTTGCTGAGAGCTCTGGGAAAGATTGTGATCATCACCAACCCTTTTGCTTATCATACCTCAGTTCATGATCCTACTGGTAAAAGTCCTTTATGGGAGGAATGCTCTTAAGCTTTCTTGAGTGAGAAGGTTTCACCATAATTGAATGATTACTGGCATGAGTTCACTGCTATCCTTACAGCAGCATGGATATTGGGAAAGAAATTGATACATGGTGCCTAAGGTTGACAAAAGCAAGTATTTGACTAGATCGGACAAGACCATCACTGTGTTATATATTCATTATTGATATGACCCCTCATTGTACTGATGGACTTACCGCCAATTTCAGTGCTATGCAAGGCTAATGCTAAAGGGAAGTGTGATTCCAATGGCTGTTCTGAGTGCAAAAATGGCCTTGCCCTCCCTGACTGCTGCAAGTGTCCTGAGGATGAAACAATTGTCAGTGGTACATGTAAAGGTAAGCAGTCTTTTTCATGCAATATATATTGTACAATGTGGATGGCATGTGTAATTCCCATATCTAAATCACTTCCTGTAGTAAAATGCCTTGTTGCAGTTGGTGTATTATTTCAGTTATCAGCCAATCAGAATAAAATTTCACTTTTCACCTATAGCAGTGTAAGAATATGTGCTATAATTTGACACAAACAAACATATGAACACATTAGGAGATCACTCCAAACTAACAGGTTGGTTGTAAAGGTGAGCAGTCTTTTTCATGCAATATATATTGTACAATGTGGATGGCATGTGTAATTCCCATATCTAAATCACTTTCTGTAGTAAAATGCCTTGTTGCAGTTGGTGTAATATTTCAGTTATCAGCCAATCAGAATAAAATTTCACTTTTCACCAATAGCAGTGTAAGAATATGTGCTATAATTTGACACAAACAAACATATGAACACATTAGGAGATCACTCCAAACTAACAGGTTGGTGGAGAACAATTGACTGTTCTGCATACATATTTCTTTACTATTATTGTTATGTTAACTTCAACTACGAACTGTATTCGGCAGGAGGAATAGTACCTGTTTGTCATTGATCATTGTTAAAATAAGTTTATTGTGTGTTGCTATAAACTATCACATTTTCCTATTGAAATAAAATGATTGTGGCACTTTGTGAGTTACAGTCAGGGAGGTTCACCTTGTTACATTATTGATATGGTACCTCATTGCATCCGATGGATTGTATGTAACTTGCCGCCAATTTCACAGCGATATGCAAGTCTAATGGGATGTGTAGTTCCAATAGCTGTTCTGGGTGCAAAAATGGCTTTGCTCTCCCTGACTGCTGCAACTGTCCTGTGGGTCAAACAATTGTCAGCGGCACATGCAAAAGTAAGCAGGCTTTTTCATGCAATATATATTGTATAATGTGGATGGCATGTGTAATTACCATATCTAAATCACTTCCTGTAGTAAAAAGCCACAGAGCCTTGTTGCTGTTAATTTAATTTGTTTCACCAATAGCAGTGTAAAAAGGAGAATTGCGCTATAATTTGACACAAATAAGCATATGTGAACAGATCAGGAGCTTACTCCCAAACTGATGGTTTGGTGGAGAATGATGACTGCAATGGTTTGCAAGGTTGCTGAGAGCTCTGGGAACGATTGGGATCATCACTAACCCTTTTTTTTTAACTTGTCATACCTCAATTCATGACCCGACTGATGAAAGTCCATTTTATTTGCTTTATGAGAGGAATACTCGAATACCCTCTTAAGCTTTCTTGAGTGAGAAGGTTTCACCATAATTGAATGATTACCGACATTAGTTCACTGCTATCCTTTCAGCAGCATGGGTATTGGGAAAGAAATTGATACATGGTGCTCAAGGTTGACAAAAGCAATCATTTGACTAGAATTGACAAGCCCATCACTTTCAGGTGGTAGACAGAGTCATGATGCACATGCCTGCAGCTGCCTCAGGGAAATCCTGGAAGCTTTCCCATCCTTATCACAGTCCATACAGCATGTTGAGCATAATGCCAAATAATATCGAAGCAATGTCAAACTTTGCAGCTGTGAACCATGTCCAACCATATGCTCTCGCTAGATGTTCTAGCCCTCATCATGAATAATGACTCCTTGTTTGCTGGGGGACATCTGGCATTCTCTATGTTTCTGCTAGATGTTCCAGCCCTCATCATAATAATGACCCCTTGTTTGCTGTGGAACATCTGGAACTCTCCATGCTTATGCTAGATGTTATAGCCCTCATCATGAATAATGACGCCTTGTTTGCTGGGGGACATATGGAAATCTCCATGTTTCGGTTAATGTGGATGGCATGTGTAATTACTATATCTAAATCACTTCCTGTAGTAAAAGGCCACAGAGCCTTGTTGATGTTGGTGTAATATTTCAGTTATCAGCCAATCAGAATAGAATTTCACTTTTTTCACCAATAGCAGTTTAAAAAGAAGAATTGTACTATAATTTGACACAAATAAGCATATGCTAACCACATTGATATGATAATTATTTGGCATACAACAAAATCTGATAAGTATCTTGCAAACCATAGGGCAATTATGTAGTATAGTTATTTAATTACCTGAAGAGTTTGTTTATTCACCCATTCTTTGACCTGTTTGCAAATGACTCACCTTGGTCTATACTATACAGCGAGTCACATCTACTTGAAGAGCTGGTATTCTATGGTATTAACATGTGGTTTATAATGAGATTTGGTATTAGATACTGAGTGAGTAATGTAGTGGGAATGGCTTGTATGAGGAGGTGAAGCTGAGTGCAATTACTCTCCACTCTACCTTACTGTGGTGTTGTGTCAAATTTCACTAGGGACTATACTATTTACAGTTCATTTTAATTGAAATTGATGATAGTTAATGAACAGGAGGATGGGGTGGGAAGGGAGGGAAAATGGTAAAGAAAAGAACATCACATTCCAAAGGTAAATACAAGTTGTCTTGGCATGAATAGAATGGAAGTATTGTTTTGTGTATCTGGACATAAAATAATGGTGGAACTTGGTGAGTGGCAGTCAAGGAGGTTCACTGCATTACATATTCATTATGACCCCTCATTGCAGTGATTGATTGTATGTAACTTGCTGCCAATTTCACAGGGATATGCCAGGCTCATGCCGGGAATTGTAATTCCAATGTCTGTCAGTGCACGGGTGGCTTTGCTACTCATGACTGTTGCAATTGTCCTGTGGGTCTATCGATTGTCAATGGCATATGTACAGCTATGAAGGATTTTTCATGCAAAATATTTTGTAGTCCTGTGTAATTACCATACCTAAATCACTTCCTATATTAAAAGGCCGTAGAGCCATGGAGATATTAGTGTGTTATTTCAGTTATCAGCCAATCAGAATGCAATTGACCAATAGCATTGAAAAAGAGGAATTGCACTCTAATTGTACACTAATAGTTATGTGCACACTATGTTGATATGGTAATCAATGTGACCTATTTGGCGAGGTAGAGAAACCAATTCAGAAGTTTAGTATCTTGTCAACCGTGGAAGGGCAATTATGTAATGTAGGTATTTAACTACATGAAGGGTTTGTTTTTCATCCATTCTTGCCAATGATTCTCCTTGGTCTATAAGAGTGAGGGATCCACATCTACTTGAAGAGCTAGTATTATATGGTATTAACATGTGATAGCATATAGCTAGTTTGTAATGAGGTTTGGTATTAAATACTATGAGTGAGTAATGTAATGGGAAAGGTAAAACAATTGTACAGGTGAAGCTGAGTGCAGTTACTGCCAACTCTACATTACTAGTGGTGTATGTACCAAATTTCACCAACAGACCTATTTATATATAGTTTACAGTTCATTTTAACTGAAATTGATGGATAGTTAATGTACAGGAGGATGAGGTGGGGTGAGAGGGAAGGGAAAACGGTAAAGAAAAGATCAAGGGCTAATGTATAAGTATGTGGACATTTCATAACAGATTGGTGATGTTGCAAAATAAAACTGACCTGGTAGGTTTGCATGGTAATATTTTTTACATAATTATAATGTATATACCATATACCTACTTTTTTGTGAGAACAATTCTTTGGGACTTTTCTATGTCTAATCTATAAATAAGTGTAAAACATGCACACTATTAACCTTGACCCTGGAGGCTGATTAGACACTTAGCCACTAACTTGTGAGAGTCTGTCTTCTGTGGGCTTACTTCTATGTGGGACCCAGTAGCACCTGCTATAGCATGTTAGCTGACCTTAGGAAAGATGATTAGACCTTGAGATTTCAAGACAGCATTTCCCCGAGTCAAAAGAATAAACTTGTATAAAATGAAGTAAAATGAATTAGAAGTAATTTTAAGCCCAAGTAACTTCTTAGCTGTACAATACTTACCTGACTTTTCAGCTATCAGCTAATATTCAAATCTTTAGAACGGAAAAGCATACCAGCTTCCCCTTAGTGCAGCTGTAAGTCTTATTAGCACCACTTTTATCTGTTGTTAAGAAACTTGCAAACATAAAACAGCTGCCACAACACTAACTACTTGGACACACAATCGTGTTTAATTCAACATGTACTACAGTACCACATACATAGAAATCTCACTTAACCAAATAGTATTGTGTCCCACAGAGTTTGAATATGTGATGATATGTTGTAACTGCTAAATTTGATTTATGACCATTTGATAATTTTTTCTCTTCCAGCGGTTGAATGCATTGATGGACAGGATGTAATCTTTTTGCTCGATCATTCACGTGCAAGTGATAATGAACCACTTTGGATAGCAAGTTATTTGCTGGAGTACATCATAGCTGCCTTGCTAGAGGACACAGATGACCTCAAGATCTCGGTCGCACTGTTTATAGATAAAGAGGACCCAGATGATCTGTTTATTTACCAAAATTTATTGTCTTTATCGCATAAAGATCAATGCCTGGATATTGCTGAAAGCATTGAGAACAAGGTCTATTTAAATAAGCCTACAAGCACTACCTCATATATAACTTTGGAAAGGGTTAATGAAGTACTACTTAATAATAGTTTTCCAAGACCTACCACCATTGTTACACTGATTTCAAGCACATCTAGCGACAATATTCCATTTGTTGTTCAAGAAATAAAAAACACAATCTTGGAAATAGAAGCAGTCGAAGCGAGGAGGGCGAAATTCTTTTCTGTTGCTATTCCTAATCCAAGTACGATGGCTTTAGGAACGGAGTTGCAAGACGAAATCATTGCACTTGCTAATGACAAGGTGAATCAGGTTAGTTTTGCATCCGACTGGAAGGAAACATTTACTAATCTGACCAACAACCTTCATGACCAAGGAGTTTTGTGTGATCACCAAGGTAAGTAAGAAACACACACACCACAGTATCACTTGTTCTGATTACATAGCTAGCTAATGCTCCAATAACACTAACCTCAGCTATTGAGTACAATTCCATCTCCTTATATTTCATTGTTTAAGTTTATACATGCATAGATAATATAGTGTACTTTTTTATGTTTTGTTATGTGTACTATATATAACACATTATAAATAGTCAGCTGTCCACAAGTTATTTGCTGAACCTAGGATTTGCACGTGTCATTGTGTCATTGTGTTTAGTTGGTCATTTATATATCACAACTGCATTTTATAGAACACTGTGAAAGAGTGCCATAATATTCAGACACACACCTTCATCTAAAACACATTATTCCTATTCTAAATTATGTTTAATTATATTGCTCTAATTCTATTGCAGAAACTTCCATCCTCGAATTTTTAAACAAAATTTCAACAGAGGAATTACTTAATAAATACACAACTTGCGTATATGATAGGAGCATTGATAGCAATAAAGGTGAATGTGTGAAGAAGTCAAGTAATAATGCGGCGATGGACTTCAGTGTTATCTGTGAAGTTCCTAGTAAGTGAATTTATGGTTAACCTCTATTTTTATCATTTAAAATAATATTATCAGAAGCAATATATAAACAAATTTCATCTTCGAATTATTACAACTCCATTCTTAGCAATCATGCATTTCAAATAATGTAGAATCAGTTATGATGATAAGTGATATGGTAGGTGCAAAGCTGACAGCCACATGCTCAGTTTAAGCACATGGCCAGCTATCAGAAGTGTATTGTCCAACCAAAGATCTGTAAGGTACCGGTATAAGAATCTATGGTCCCTAACACATTTGGGTGGGGTGGAGGTTGGATGTGGTGTGGGATAGGGGATTTTGAACCTCATGGATGATGCCGAAAAAAGAGTTCGAATAAAAGATGAGAAAGACAACTTCAGGTTATTAAAGTATTCACCTAGGATTGTAACAATGCGTTTGGTAGGGGAAAATACATGAATATTGGGAGAATATAAATTGGTTGCAATCATTATTTACATTATGAATATAAATATACTTGGTGATAATAATTGCTGTGTCAGTGCATTGGTATTGTGTAAGTTTATTGTATAATTCTCAGTCCCATTTCCACTTCTCTTTATCCCAACCTATCTGCAGAAAGGACAAGTATTGAAAGTAAATTAATTGACGATTTACAGCAATTGCTCGATCGATTGAACTGAAGCAAAGGTGGACAAAATTTCGAATGAACAAACTGTATAGCTAGCATTGTAGTACAACTGATTATATAGTTAGGTGCTGTATTGCTGAACTAAATATTTTAGAATATCTATTGTAGATTGTGTAGAGAACATTGGCTGAACATAGAATTGTAAATAACTCTCTGTTGATAATTGTCTGCTAGAGCTGATGTCTAAAATCATGTAACCTGAACATTGAGTTGGAAATTGTGTAGTTGATGTAAGCCAGATACTGCTATTCATTCTGTATATGTATTTGTGGATTGGATTCTGACAAAACGATAGAACAAAAGTGATCCCTCAAAAATATCTTCCTGGATAAACAACCATTATGCAGTACAGATTTTTCAAAGTGTATAAATATATTTTGGTATTTTAAACGAAAAGTGGTCCAACCGGTTCTTGTCTGCATGAGTAGTCAATTTTTTGACAGCGAGGTCTTTTCGTTGGACATGTTTTTATTTATCCATTTAAATTTTTTAGTTTCCTGTCATTGGTCAGCTATTACTTACTGATCTATTTCTATAATTTTACAATAGAGGATCAGCTATGGTATCCCTCAAAATCTGGGTGACATTTGCATATGAGATCTTCACAAAGCAGAGAAGAACAGGGAATCCAGGATTGCTCTTCTTTTTTCTCACCTGTTTAATTTCTTTATTTTCTAATTTGTTTAATTCTTTCTTGTACATCACTCAGTCAGCATAATGACATACTTCGTTATTATTTATGTTTTTTGTTGTTAGAGTCATTTCCTTGGAAGAGGATTAGATCGGCTCATCTGAGGACTGGCTCTTTATTTGTAAACTGGAATAAATCATCCTTAAAGTGGATTTTGATGCAGGCCCACGCTAGTACAACATCCACACATATAATTCTACACACACACACACAAACAGAATACATACAAGATAGAGAGTATCAGATACGTTTGGAAATTAACTAGTTTTAAGCTCGTGATCTGTCACATAATCGTTAAATGCTAAAAAATGATATACTCATTTCAAAAACATTTTGTGTGAAACCCACAAAGGTTATAGAGCAAGTGCATAATGCTCTATTAATCAGTTATTGCAAATAATGATGATAAGAAAGTGTTTCCAGAAGAGATAGTTCATAGGTCAGCAAAATCTTAGAGGTTGCCAGCTAATGTATGCCACAAGTAAATATCAAGCCACTAGTTGAAGCTCTGGTGATTCCATTCTGTAGAATTCTATAAATACTATTTCAATAAAGTAAATCCACGTGTCAGTTTAAAGAGCGGAGGTTTGATAGACCGTGGAATCCTTTATGGTACACTGCTCCTGTTCATGTCTCATGTCCTCTACTTACTGCAGGCAGTAGAATGGATGTTCAGCTATAAAGGTAGATATATACAAGCTGCAGCTACACCAAAGTATATGCCCCTGCATGGCTGAGCAATGTTAAATTGGTTATTCAACCAAAGCTTGCATAACATAACAATATAGTACATTATAAGACAATCGGATCTTGTCTGCACTCTCATTTGGTACTATTCATAACATTATAAAATACACATTTTCACAATCCGAATGATTTCAGTGTCAACCCATCACTACAATAGACAGAAACAGAATTTTAGGTCTGTGTGCAAGTACCATTAGTTCATGAGACAAAAAAAAATTGGCACCATTCCATTAAGTAAAAAGCTCTGGGATCTTCGTCTATTCACACACAAACCGGGGGGGGGGAAATTAATACTTTGCTATAACCAGTTTATTGTATAGCAGGTCATGAACTACCTATACTCTAAATAATAATAGTCAAGTCAGACAAAAATCACTCTCTAGTGAAAACTTAGTTGAACTTTTGATAGTTGAGCAGTCACTTTCCAAAATGGATGGCTAAAAATGCTTTCTACCATCATATGCTATTGACTCAATCTCTACATGATCCCCCAATATTTTTATAAATAATCTAAAACACATGGAGAGGTCTACTTTTCATACTAAAAACCACATGCAATGAGAACAGGTTATGGTTTCTTGAACATGTCTCGACTGCACTGAGGACAGCTCATTGTCCAGGAATTATCCCACCAGTTACTTAGATACAGCCAGTCAGCATTCTGGGTTGACTCTTGTTGCAGACATTTCAGCTCATGCTATGATGATTTCTTTGAAATGGCCATTATCATATACTCCTACCAGGAATACCAATATTTCTTAGGAACATACATGGTTCCCAGCCACATCTGTAAAGGAATAGTTTAATAGCATTCCAAATACAGTCATTGAGCCAACAGTGTATTGAATGCAGCATAGCAAACTCTATGCACTCGACAACCACATTTTTTTCCCTTCCTAAAATTGTCGTGTTTAGACTTACAGGAGTATTAATTTGATAGGTTGAATTTTAATGGTACAATTATTTATAGATGACAGATTTTCTAATTCCAAGTCGAGTAGTATATTGATTGTTTTCCAACTCCTATATGAAGATAGCTTCAGAATCATACTCAAGTCTAAGAGAAGACACATCTTCAGCTGCTCTTGGGTCCAGGAGAGTTTTATGTTCTCTTATCTCAAGTCAATTTGTGTGCATTTCTTACCCACTCTTATTTAAAGGGATCTATTGCATGCCATCACAATATCTGTATACTCAGTCAAAATTTTGAAAAGTAGCTTCAGGGAGCCCCTATGGTTCATTTTAATCCCCTTCCTCAAAACACCAAAACTCCCATCCTTCCCTCTCCCTTTAGTGCCATTGAAGAGAACAGTATCAGAGTGCATCTTTGAATGCCCAACCAGATCTGCAACCACACCATAGGAATTGTTTTGTTGTCACATTGGTTCTGGACCAGTCTCTCCCCTGACTTGATATCATTTTTATTCTTTACATTATAATTAAAAGAGGCAATTTCTGGAGCCAGTCATTGCTATAACCAAGAACAGCACGGTTTTGGGGTAATGGGTGGTGGCACCATCAATTCACCTTTACCTGGAAAAATGTATTGTACCATATCTTTGCACACATTCATGCTATGGTCCTGATTTATATAATAAACTGTAGCCAGTGCAGTAAGCCCTTTGGCAGTAATTTTTATATTGCCACACATGTTTATTTCTTGGAACTGAAGGTTAGAATGTGAAGCCACATCACCTCTCTAACTGTCTCAAACTCTTCCAAGGAACACTTTCCAGTAGAATGGCTATAACAACTGTCAATGATAGATCTGTACAAACACTACAATGTAGGTTAGAGATATATAATTTTTAAAGTAGATTTATGTTCATGTGAAGGGGGTTCTAAAATTAAAAATTACAAACATAAAAGAGATCTTGTGGTTACGACTTTGGAGCTCAATAGATTGCATAAGTATAGTGTTACATGCAGCCAAAGTCAAAATATGAATGCCTGAACTGTTTGTAAGCTAGCTATACACATGAGTCCTGCATGACAAACAGATGTGGCAAAAATAAATAAATTTAAAAATACCAACAAAATAATCAGAATTATAGAAAAAACTATAATATGAATAGGAAATGGAATAAAAGTATAAAGAAATGTGTTAGAGTTTAATGAAATTTAAATTTTTTTTTTTTTTACTAAACAACTAACATCACTAACAGCACACAACTTTTCCTTTCTCTAGGTGGCTAGATGCTCTAGTAGAAATGATGAGATATTAAAATTTCAAGTTAATTATTGGGAACATTGTTGCTTCATTATGTCAACTGAGGATTACTATCTTGTCACTATATATATATAGATATTTTTTCATTTAGTGTTGAAAAACTTTATACGTAATATATATAATTATATATAAATTATGGCAGTTGAAGTTCACGCTCTTGAGAGTGGTCACCCTGCAGCCAGGTAAGTCCATTCCATAATATATTGAACTGCAAACATTGCGGTGCTGAGCTAGAGTGCAATGCTTCCTTTAGTAGCAGTTCATTCTGTCTTTTGTCTGAGAAGTGATTTGCTCAAAAATAGGATGTCTATTGAACCATGCATGTTAAGCAGTTACAGGTTTCTCTTAGTGCACTTTTTACAGATAACTTTCTGTTGGTCTCCCCTTGTAGTACTGCACAGCCAACAAATGGGTGCACATTAGCTTCCTTCAATCAGCTAATTTATGACCACTGAGTTTTTCCTGATCTGAAACCAACTTCACAGTTGAACTTCCTACAGATCCTCACTCATTCCTTACACTTACCGAATTGGAACTACAGGATCCTTCTTCCCATATACCTGATTGCTTGTATATATCAGTGTACTTATCTTCCTTTCTGCATTTAGATGTAACTTCAGATGAAAGCTTGATGAAGGCTTGATGATAACATAAAAGTCTCTTCACATTATGTTCTTCCTTCCATGTCCTCCTTCTCTCTAACTAGTCTCCTGGCTCTACAGGCTTTTCACCACTCTTCTTCAAATATGAATAGTTTAGTGCTGGATTGCTAGCTACCGGTATCAACCACACATGAGTCTTAGCATTTCTTTATTCCTGATGAAGGGAATAATGATAGGGCATTCAGCCAAAATGTCAAATGAGTAAATTGAAGTTGATGATTGGGAAATTCAATATACATTGTGATTGTGGTATAGATCTATGTAGATGTAATAAAGGGAGAGCAATTGCAAATGGGTATAGATCAATGGTTTTTGCATAGTGATTTTCACTAAGTGTTAAAATATGTATAATTATACCAAACTTCAGTGGTATTGCAGCACCTCTTTCTGATCTGACCAAGACCATGTCATCAGGGAGAGTCATCATCTGGACAACGGAGTGCCAACAGGCCTTCAACGAACTGAAATTGGCATTAACATCACCTGTGCTAGTGCCACCCGACTACATGAAGCCATTTGTGCTATATACCGATGTGTCAGACTGCGGAATTGGTGCTGTGTTGTCACAAGAGACACAGCATTTTGACCAAGCTGTCGCTTATTTTTCTAGGAAGTTGCTCCCTAGAGAGAGAAACTATTCAGCAACGGAAAAGGAAGGATTAGCCGTAGTGGCTGCATGCAAGCATTTTTTGCCCTATCTACTTGGACGACATTTTAAAGTTGTGACCGACCATCGACCAATCAAGTTTTTAGCAAACAAGGACATCCAGTTGAGTTGCACGATGGATGGATGCCTTACAGCAGTTGGATTTTAATGTCTAATATCGTAGTGGAAAAGAAAATGACAATGCTGATTACAACAAGCCTGGAATGATTTCGAACATGGAAATTTGGGGGAGGTGTCAGGAACTTCCCTGACAGACAACAAAATCAATTGCTAATTGGTGTCTATTGCTGACACCCACAATAAAGACTTATGTCTAGCTTAGTGTGTTTGTATATATATAGACCGTTTGAACCGAGTGATGACTGTCTGTGTTGCCCTTATTTGGTATTGTTTGTTGAGTGAGACCTCGTGGTGAGAGCAGTATTTAAGCTGACTTGCCATGGGCAAACGGGCAGTTGACCTTTGGTAGTTTAGATTCCGTAAGAGTCATGTTTATTTTCAGTTAAGTTCTGTCTGTTCTTTCACTGGTTATAGACTTAGCTAATGACTGTACTTTAGTTGATATCGGTGAACATTGAGCAATATTATGTATCTCTATATATGAATTTAATAATAGTTTCTTTAACTTGCATTTCAACTCGACTAGTTTAGGCCTGGCTAGACCCTAACAGCTATATATAATAATGTGTGTGTCTATCATTACAGATTATTTTTACTATTAATTTTTTTAATTATTAAGATATTGGACTGCATTAGTCCATGCAGTTCCATAGAGTCACACTCATGGGTCTAGGCTAAAGTTGTGTAGCTATGCCAAGTCAAGTTTTGGGTGACATGAAAGCCAGATAGCCAATTTGTTCCCTTCTCTGTACAGAAGCCTGTTGAGTGCCAATGAAGAGTTATTCCTAATAACCCGATAGTCTAATTAGTGTACATATTTGTGTCAGTGTAAAATGTGAAAGTGTATAAAAAAAAGAGCTAAAAAGCAGTGCAATAAACAAGTTTCCAAGCTGTAGCTACAAACTTGGTTCTTACAGCAAAGAGTGGAGAAAACCATGTCCACAAACACAATGCTCTCACTCTCCTGGAGGCAAGTGTTGTGGGTTTGCCATGACATGACAGCATGAAACACAGCAAGTCTTCAGGACCCTCCTATTGGAGGAAATCTGCTAATGAAAACTCAAAAATTGAACCGATGTGCAAATCTGCAATTAATCTGTCAATATCCAACGATTACTCAACTTATTTTCAAGTTTGTAAAGACAGTGAGTTTCTTTTAAAATTCATCTAGATGTATACATACACAGGATGAATAGTGCACACTGAAGTATGGAGTTGAAACACCTCCTAGAATTATTAGAAGAGCACCATGTTAATAATGTAGCATCATTTATTTTATTTTTTTAAATTAGGTTGAGCAGTTGGTACCAAAAAAATTAAATTTGCCAAAACAGATTAAAACTATTATAAGCTCACTTTCCTTTTTGTATGCATGTACATCAGTATGTAATAACTGCTTAAATTGCAGCTGGCAGTGTTAGCAAGAATTACAACAATAGCACACAAAAAATACAACAACAAAATCAATAATGACTTAACTTTATAATTCTTTCTCTCTCTCTCTCTCCTTCCTTCCTATTTTCCTTCCTTCCATCCTTCCTTTCTTCCTTCCTTCCTTTCTTCCTTCTTTACTTCTTCCTTCCTTCCTTCCTTACCTTCCTTCTTTCTCTCTCCCTCTCTTTCTTTCTTTCTTTCTACTCTCTCTTTCTTTTTAGCTTCCAGTCCTGGTCGCTTCTTTTACTTCTCGACCACGATATTATGCTGCGATGAAGGAGTAATAGATTCTGCTGAAGTGGAGTCTGAAAACATTGCTCACCTTGGTAATACTAATGTGAATACAACTCTTCATCATTGATAGGAATACTCCCAACAAAGTGTTTGATAAATTTATATTGTTATTATACAAAATTATGCAGATAATGAAGTTGCCGAACTTTTCCTCAATCATTTTGTAAAGCAATCCACAATCTTACTTATGTACAGATCTGTGCTTGTATTTCGGTGACAAGTGATTCCAGCCATCAAACAAAGTTGTATAACTCACAAACCAGGTGCAGATAAAGTAGTAATAAAATAACATTATTATTGTTATACATATTGTACTTTTTATTATTATTAAACTTAAAATAATTTCAGGGTGGGGTTGAGGTTGGAGAGGGGGGAATGCAGCAGGTGAGTGCATGCTGATCTATGCTTCTCCATTAAATAAGGAAATGTTCACTGTCTGAATTGCTCACATGATATTTTTGCCATCCATTTTTGTGCAGTATGCCGAGATGCACTTGCAAGACAGGCTATCATGGTCCAGATTGTTGTGAGTGTGAGTCAGCCAATAACTTTTATAAAGCTGAAGATGGGAGCTGTAAAAGTTAGTTCAAATGTGTACCTACTTAAATGAGGTAGTGTCTCCAATTTAGCATGTGACTGATGTCTGAGCCAAGTGTTTGAAGTCTCAAAACTATCTCCAAGAAATTGATAATCACTCACAGTGTGTGTTTTGCAGTTACAGCATTTCTCAATCAGTTTGAGTTCTTGCAGCAAAACCACATAATATTTTAACTGTATTTTCTCCGACCAGCCTAACCATAATGTATTTTATACAATTTTTTTTTACTTGCAAACATCTCGAGCAATCTTGGTTTTATGCATAATATAGAGTGCAATGCGCTTCATTACTCTTGTACATGTATTCTAAAAGAATTTTGTAGTGGTGAGTGTAAAATTACTTCAAGCAATGCAGTAAGTGCCATTCTATTATCGAAAGAAGAAGAATACTTTTGTTGAACGATAGTATGATTCAGAGAAATGGTCCTGTGACATGCTCTATGAATACAATTGTACTTGCTGTTAGGTTCATTATTTTATTTCAATAGGAAAAGGTGAAAGTTTATATATCACACAAAAAACTTATTTTAACAATGAGAAATGACAAATTCTCCTGCCGAATACAGTTCAATTTCACTTTTTTCACCAAAAGCAGAGTAAAAAAGGAATTGCACGATAATTTGATACAAATAAGCATATGCTAACCACATTGATATGGTAATTGTATAATTTATTTGGTAAAGTACAAAATCTGATTATGAAGTTTTGCATCTTGCAACTATGGGCAATAACCACATGAAGAGTTGACCCATCTTGACCTGTTTTTTAAATGACTCTCCTGGGTCTATACTATACGGTGAGCCACATCAAGAGCTGGTATTATATGGTGTTAACATGTGGTAGCATAAAGTTTGTAATGAGATTTGGTCTTCACTATGAGTTAGAAATGTAGTGGGAATGGCAAAAAGGTGAAGCTGAGTGCAGTTACTGCCCACTCTACATTACTAGTTGTGTATGTATCTAATTTCACTACATAATCTTATACTTACAGTTGTTTTCAACATTTTAACTGAAATTGATGAATAGGAGGATGAGGTGTGGTGAGAGGTAAGGTGAAGCGGTAAAGAAAAGATCAAGGGCTGCTGTACAAGTATGTAGACATCTTACAAGATTTTTATAGAATGGTGATGTTATTTTGCAAAATAATACTGTCCTTGTACTGTATAGCTAGGGTGGTTTCTTGGGCTTAAATAGCTTTTACCTCATTTTATACAACTCTATTATTTCGACTCCAGCATGTGGGGAAATGGAATCAAGCTGTCTTGAAATCTTAAGGTCTAATCATCTTTCCTAAGGTAAGCTAACATGCTATAGCAGGTGCTACTGGGTCCCTCATAGAAGCAAGCCCACAGAAGACAGACTCTCACAAGTTAGCGGCTAAGTTTCTAATCAGCCTCCTGGGTGAGGATTAATAATATGCATGTTTTTCATGTTTGCACTCTATTAGACATTGCAAAGTCCCAAAGAATTGTTCTCACAAAAAGGCAAGTATAAATTATGGTATAATAAATAATTCTTCATTATATTATATAAAATATTATCATGAAAGCCTACAAGGACAGTTTTATTTTGCAAAATAACATCACCATTCTATAAAGATCTTGTATGATGTCTACATACTTGTACAGCAGCCCTTGATCTTTTCTTTACCGCTTCACCTTACCTCTCACCACACCTCATCCTCCTATTCATCAGTGCAGCTGTAAGTCTAATCAGCTTCTTTTCAACAATAGCCTAACTTTTCTTCTGTGTGGAATCTTCAACTTTTATCTGTTGTTAAGAAACTTGCAAACATAAAACAGCTGCCACAACATTCACTACTTGGACACACAATCATGTTTAATTCTAGATATACAGTACCAACTACCTCACATACATAGAAATCTCACTTAACCAAATAGTATTGTGTCCCACGCAGATGATGCTAGCAAATTTGGGCAGGTTGGAGGTGGAAAGGGGTGGGGGGGAGGGGGAGATGGGACTACTGAACATCAAGAATGATGCTGAAAAAAGAGGTCGAATTACAGATGAGAATGAGAGCTACAACTTCAGATTTTCATAATATTCACCTTGAATTGTAACAATGTGTTTGGTAGTTAACATTATAGAAACAATTAGCTTATTGAAATCAAAATTAGATCGGATGAAAGGCAAAATACGTGAATATTGGGAGAATATACGAATATAAGCTGTTTAAAATGTACATGGCATTGTAGTACACTTGACTATATAGCTAGGTACTGTTTGTGATAACTAGAACATCAAATGTAGATTGTGTATATAGTATCAAACTGCTGAACATAGAATTGTAAATAACACTTTATTGATCATTGTCTGCTATAGTTGATGTTTAAAATCTTGTAAGCAACAATTTTGAAAGAAAATACACTTTGAATCATTAGCTGGAAATTGTGTGGTTGATGGAAGCCAAATACTGCTCCTCATTAAGTATTTGTGGATTGGAATCTGACAAAACAATAGGATTCCTCAAAAATATCTTCCTCGATGGTACTTCTGCATAGAATGACATCATATGCAAGTGTCCTCTCCCTTGATCTACCCTTCACTATAAGCCCCAAAACATGTTAACTATTACATATATTTAATCACCTTCTCAATAATCAACTTCAAATTGTATTCACTCGACATTTCAATTAGCCTTCATCCTGATGATTATAAGTTATTATGTCAACTTAAAGTTCATTGAGAGTTTATTACTCATATTGTTTTAAAAACAAATAATTTAAGCTACATGATCTATACTATTCAAAAGCAAGTAAACAACAATTATACAGTACAGATTTTTAAGTATATTTGGGCAGTTGATAAAGAAAGGGATGTCCAACTGGTTCTTGTCTACATGAGTACAGTCTTGTTGGCTTAATTGTTGACAGTTAATCAAAAAGAATTAGGTGTTTTTGTTGATCATTTTTTATAATTTTTTTATTTGATTTTATATTTCCACCTATCAGTCAGATATTACTTGTACATTACAACCTAGAGTTAGCATAGAGTATCGATCAGCTATGCCAATCCTCAAAATATAGGTTACATTTGCATGAGATCTTTATAAAGCAAATAAAAGAGAAGAACAAGGAATCAAGGATTACTCCCCTTTTAATCACTTTTTCTGACCTGTTAAATTTCTTCCTGTTCGATATTCCACTTTCACCACATGGCATACCTTATTTTTGTTGTTGTTTTGTTGGAGTCATTTCCTTGGAAGAGGATTAGATAGGCTCCTTTGAGGACTGGCTATTTATTTATAAACTGGAATAAAGCATCCTCAAAGTGGATTTTGATGCAGGCCCACGCTAGCACAACACCGACACATGAGTACATAGTAAAAACATCCTTAGCTTTGTCAGTTGTGTCCTCAGAGTTTGTCCCGATCTAAAACTGACTTTGATGTGGAACTTGTGCAGACCCTCCTGAAGTCTTCACTCTCTTATGCGACATAAAGAATCACTATCATATAATCCTTATTTTTAGACACCTGATTGCCAGTATGCCTGTATAGGTGTACTTATCTTCTTTACTGCATTTACCTTAAGATGAAAGGTTGATGAAGGCTTGCAGATAATCATTCTCTTTAAAAACCCTCTTCAAATGATGTTCATCATTCCAATATTCTCCTTCTCAGTCACTACTCACCTGGCAGCTCTATCATACATGCTCTTTACCACTCCTCTTATGCAATGGACAGGATGATGTGATCTATAAACAATACAGGTTGGTGTTAATGGGTTTTCAGAAAACTGTTGCAGTTAGCCTTCCATCTTCCCTTCTGTGTAAGTATCAATCCAGAAAGGGCAACAATACGTCCACTTTAAGTTCCATGGTAAACTTAATGGACAGCGTGATGTTGTTCTGAAGATCCAACAACTTCTGCTCACTTCCCTTCTTCACAATGCAGAGGGTATCATCCAAATATCTCTTCCAAAACAGTTTCCTTCAGTAGGGCATTTGTGAGTGTGAATTTCTCAAAGAATTGCATAAATATTGGTTACCACAGCAGATTCTAGAGAGCCCATTGTGCACCTTCTTTCTGTTCGTAGAGTTTTTCTTTACACCTGAAGTAGGTGAATTTTAGTAACAACTCTAGCTGTTTAGATATCTTTCAGCATCTAGTGTAGTCATCTCACACAAACTCTGGTATTTCGTCAACATTCCAAAAATTACTTCCATAGCTTCATCAATGGTAACATTGATAAAAAGAGAGAAACTTACAAGATGCTCTAACTGTATCTAGGATTCAATTTGAGTATGCTTGATAAACTGCCCAGAATCCTTGGCATATGTACTTGTATTGCCAAATAGAGGTGATATCAAATGTGCTATGAACTTGAAAAGATTATATGATGGTGCACGTATACAAGACACAATTTGCCTAAGGGAACCTCAGTTAATGTATCTTAGGGAGTGTTAATGCCCCCGCCACCAAGGCACAACAATGAGAACAGTATACCCACTATACTCTCCAGCAGGTATTGTTCTCTGGTAATGCTGCCACCAGAGTTCCATCTCAATCCTAGCACAAGCTAAACAGTAAGGTTCTTAGGCCTTAAGTTAACTTTAATCAAGTCACAAACTAAACACAAGTAGACTGAAATGCAGTAGCAGAAGGGAACTCCTGAGCTGGGGTTTGTCGGGGAAATTACCCTCTCCTGAGGCCTTCCTGCCTCAACGAATAACACTGGTCCGAGCAGAGACTACTTCTGGTAATTTCCACCGCGATGCCTAGGAGCTCAGGGTACTGGCTACACCACCAATCACCCCTCCTAGACCTAACTGGACAAGCCGTACCTCCGCCTCTCTCTCTAGGCCCTTTACGGTCTTGCCCCTTTGGCCCCCTACCCTTCACTTGGGTAGATAAGTATTTGATTAAAATACAAGTCAATGCCAAAGACACATACAGAGTATAGTCTAACTTCTCTCTCTCTCTCTCTACTCTCCTTATATACATACATTCAGTCACATGATAATGATAGCCAATCCAATACTATAGTTCATTCTATCTGTAATCTTGGTCTTGGGTGTTCTTGTGGTATTCATTGTGGCTGTTCCCTTTTAGTCTTGGGTGTATCCAATACTTGTGGTATTCACTGTGGCTGTTACCTTTTAGTTAATCTTAGTCTCTTGGGTGTACCAATGCTTGTGGTAGTAGTGATGCATTAACTGTGGGTTGTGGTGCCTGGCTAGGGGGTGTTGGTGGTATTATGTCAGGGAATGAAGGTGAGTGTTCTTTCCCTGACATTTCCCCCTCCTCTAGCCGTGAGTCGTACTCTCGGCTCAGGCCATCCGCGTTGCCGTTTTTGGCCCCCGATCGATAGGTGATGATATAATCGTATTGCTGGAGATACATTCGCCATCTGGCTATTCGTCCATGGCTATCCCGCATTCTGTCCATATAAGTCAAGGGGTTGTGGTCTGTCTGGATCTCAAAGGCCACACCCTGGAGGTAGGTCCGAAAATGCTTCACTCCCTCAATTATGGCCAATGCCTCCCTCTCGATTGCCGAGTATCTTGTCTCTCGAGGCAGTAGCTTGCGAGATCCGTATGCGAGGGGATGATCCTCGCCGTCGTCGTCCATCTGGGACAGGACATACCCAATCCCCGAACTGGAAGCGTCCATCTGTAGATAGAACTTTCGATTCCAGTGAGGTGTTCGGAGGACTGGGTAGTGTGTGAGCCTGTCCTTCAGGGTGGTGAAGGCTACTTGTTTCTCTGCTGTCCACTTGATGTGGTTTGGTTCTTCCTTGCGAGTCGCTGTTGAGAGTGGGGTGGCTATGGATGAGAAGTTAGGGATGAATTTTCGGTAGTAGCCGCAGACTCCCAAGAAGGCCCGGATGTCCTTCTTTGTCTTGGGCTGGCTGTAGGTCCGTATGGCCGCGACCTTTGCTGCTACTGGGTGTATCTTGCCGTACCCCACCTCGTGTCCCAAGTAGGTGCACTGATTTCTGCCGAACTGGCATTTCTTTTCGTTCACCGTCAAGCCTGCTCTCTGTAGCCTGGTGAATACCTCTGCTAGGTGGTTCACGTGTTCTTCCCATGTGTGGCTAAAAATAATGATGTCATCCAGGTACGGGGCGGCGTATTCGGTGGTATCGGCCAGGACGTTGTCCATCAACCGCTGGAATGTGGAGGGGGCGGATGCCAAACCAAAGGGCATGGTGGTAAAGTGGTATTTTCCCCATGGAGTGACGAAGGCAGTCTTGGGTTGGCTTGCCTTCTCCATGGGTACTTGCCAATACCCTTTGGTTAGGTCCATTGTGGAGATCCACTTGGCCCCTCCTACTCGATCGATCAGCTCCTCGATACGTGGGATGGGGTAAGGGTCGGCCTGTGTGATTAAGTTTAACTTCCGATAATCTACACAGAGCCGTTTCCCTCCGTCGGCCTTCGGTACGATCACCACCGGGGCTGCCCAGGGACTCTTTGAGTGTACAATTAAGCCTTGTTGCAAGAGATCGTGGATTTCCTTCCTGAGGAACTCATGGGTGGTGTGGGCGAGCCTGTAGGCTGGTAGTCGGATGGGGGTGGCATCCCCAGTGTCGATTGTGTGTTCCACCACTTCCGTTCGTCCTGGTCGTGTGCTGAAGAGGTTGGTGAACTCCTGAGTGAGTCGTCCCAGTTCCTTGGTCTGGGTTGTGTTGAGATTGGTTGGTGTGTCCTCTTCGTCTGGGTCAGAGTCTCCGGTCGTGGGACAGTCCGAGGCTACCATCGCGGCTGAACCGGGGGAGTGCCACGCCTTCATCCCGTTCACGTGGTAGACTCGGCTGCTCTGGGAACCCTGACCTGTGTTGATCTCATAAGTGACATCTGTTATTACTTTACTCACAGTCATTGGCCCCTGCCACTCATTCATCAACTTGTTTTGTTTTCGGGGCCTAAAGACCAGCACTTGGTCTCCCACCTCGAAATGCCTACTCACAGCTTTTCTGTCATGCTGTCTTTTCTGGGCTACCTTTGCCTCCTCCTCACTGTGGGACGCTAGATCCCTTACTAAATTCAACTTTTCCCTGAGAGTTCTCAGGTACTCCACCACCTCTACCTCCTGGTCTGGCTTCCCCCCCCTCCACAGGCTGGCTAGCTGCTCTATGGGCGTGTTCATGGGTGTTCCATACACTAGCTCATGGGGGGAAAACCCAGTACTCCTGTGTTTGGTTGCTCTATATGACCAGAGTACAAACGGTAGGTAGTGGTCCCACTCCTTCTCACATGTACGCTTCTCCCCTAATTTCCTAAGGAGGTATTTGAGAGTCCCATTAAACCTCTCCACCATACCATCCGTCTGAGGGTGGTATGGGGAGGTTCTTATCTGCCTTATGCCCGTCATGGTGCAAAATTGTGACATTGTTCTTGAAATAAAGTTCGACCCGTTATCGGAGAGTATCTCCTCTGGGGTACCTATTCTCGCCGTCAAATCCAAGAGACACTCAATTATTGTTTCTGAGGTGGTATTGGGGATGGGGTATGCCTCAGGCCACTTGGTAGCGTAGTCCATCACCACCAGTACGTACTTATTCCCCCTCCTTGTCCTACACAAAGGCCCGAAAATATCCATGGCTAACTGCTGGAATGGTTTACCTATTACGGGGAGGGGGTGCAAGGGTGCGTACCGGGGTGTGACTGGCTTTGCCCTTTGGAACTGAGGACATACACCAATGAACTCACTCACATCCTTATGAAGGCCCGGCCAGTCGAGAGAGCGACGGATGGTTGCCATTGTGCGCTCCTGGCCGAAATGTCCTGCAATGGGGGAGCTGTGAGCCAATGCCAAAACCTCCTGTCGGTTGGGTTCGGGCATGGTGATGAGGGTTGGTCCTCCTTGCTCCAGTGGTCGATGTACGAGGAGTCCCTCCTCCCAATGGTGCTTCTTAGCTGCTCCGTCGGCATCCTCCCGAGCTGGTTTGAGTGTGGGGTCGGTGAGTTGGGATTTTCTTAAGTCCTCGGGGCTCACTCTTTCTGGCCACCATGGTGTGGTCGGTTTTTCCCTTGGCTTCCTCTGTCTTGGGGTCAAAAACACTTCCTCCTGGAAGTGAAAGGGAAACTCATCGTCTTCCTCCCGGGACTCTGGTGGAAGTGGCGAGTCCTCTGGGGGAAATGGGATGCTCTTTAGGCTCGGGGTGGGTGGGTCTTCGGGAGACGAGAGTCTTACTCCCGCTTCTTCCTGTTGCTCTTGGTCCTCTTGATCGTCGAGGGCCAGTTTGGCTGCGTGTGCCCTAGTGGTCACATATACTTGTTCTGGACTCATGTCTCCAAGGGTTGTCGGGGCCCTCGAGACCATCTTGTCGCTCAATAGTTGCTCCAGCTCGGGGACATCTTGTCCCACGAGCATATCAGTTCGCAGATGGGGTGATATCCCCACTATCAGTTCAGTGGCTTTTCCTCCAATATCCAGGGTAATCCTGGCTGCTGGGAAACGGACAACATTTGTGCTGGCGGTGTGGTATGGTATTTTCTACCCCAGCCTTTGGTTCGGTTGGACCACCCGAGGGTGGACCAACGATCTCGTGCAGCCCGTATCCAGCCACACTGTCGCTCGACGGTCGTTAATGCGAGCCTCCCTGATCCACTTGTTTGGTGAGGGGGGTTCCGGTTCTCCTTTGCACAGCTGGGCTCTTTCAGCTTTTACCCCACAGTCTCTTCGGAAGTGGCCCAACTGGTTACACTTGAAGCAGAGGACCTCAGCGAGAGGTGTTGAGTTGGTGTTTTTGGGTCTCTCGGCTGGATACCCTCCTCTCGGTTGAGGTCGCCTCTGGTATGCCGGGGTTTCTCTCCCCCTGGGGGTCTCATTCCTGGGGGGGTCGGATCTGATTTGCCTGTTGGGGTTTTGGGTCCTTGCAGCTCCTCGGTGGTCGTCCTCCCTTCTCGGTTGGTTGTTAAGGTGCCGACCGAGTGTCTCTACCAGCTCGTCATACGTGTGGAGTTCAAGATTCCGCATTCTGGCCTCCAGCCACTTTGGTAGACGAGAGAGGGTGGTTTCCATTAGCATGGTGTCCTCATGCGAGTGAGGGGAGGCATCCAACCACTGATGAAATGATTGTCGGTGGTGGGCACACCATGCTCCGGGGTTGGAGGTGTCAAAAGGTGTGTCAAACACCTTCCTTCTGTATGCCTCCGTAGTGACCCTATACTCGCGAAGTAGCTCGGTCTTCACTGTCTGGTAATCGTTCTGGTCTCGCCCTGGGAGTGAGGCTACTGCAGTCAGCCCTGCGCCTGATAGAGAGCCTCTAAGGATGATGGCCCACTGGTGCTGTGGCCAACCTCCTGCTCCGGCCGTTGCCTCAAATGTGTCGAGGTATGCCCTCATGTCATCCGTTCCTTCCACAAACTTATGGACGGTGAGTCTGGGGGTGGTGAATCCAGGGGCTATTGCAGGGGGAGCTGGTGGGGGTGCTGTTTGTTGAGCGGTTGCGAGCAACTGCATCCACCGTTCCTGCTGCTGTTCTTGTCGGGTAGCTCGTCGCTCCTCCATTCGCTCCATCATCTGTAACAAGTCTCCAGTCAGGGTTGTGTGGGGGTTTGCTCGAGGGTCTCCCTCCTCGTCCACCTCTTGGGACAGTGGATTCATGATAAGAGCAGGTTGGTCCCCTACCTCCGGTAACTGAGACCTCGACGAGGAGTATCCACCAGGGGTCGACGGGGCTGGTGTCCTGTATGGCATCGATGTGACGAAGGAAGAGACTCCGCTCCGAAGCTGTTGGTCGTGTCCTGCTGGCCGTGCTTGTCCCGTTGCCATGTCCAATTACTGACAGCAATCAAGCAAACGATCAATCAATCAAATAATAAACTATTCTGAGAAAAATTAAAATTCAAAATTCTTTCTCTCTCTTCCTATCTGGTTAGGGTTTGGTTTTCAAGCCTCAGGGCCTAGCCCAGGCTGTTTCCCTTAGCTAGCTAGCAACTCCTCTGCTCTAGCTAAGGCTGGTCCGGGATCTCCAATGCTGAGATCCCACCGCTGCCACCAATGTCGGGGAAATTACCCTCTCCTGAGGCCTTCCTGCCTCAACGAATAACACTGGTCCGAGCAGAGACTACTTCTGGTAATTTCCACTGCGACGCCTAGGAGCTCAGGGTACTGGCTACACCACCAATCACCCCTCCTAGACCTAACTGGACAAGCCGTACCTCCGCCTCTCTCTCTAGGCCCTTTACGGTCTTGCCCCTTTGGCCCCCTACCCTTCACTTGGGTAGATAAGTATTTGATTAAAATACAAGTCAATGCCAAAGACACATACAGAGTATAGTCTAACTTCTCTCTCTCTCTCTCTCTACTCTCCTTATATACATACATTCAGTCACATGATAATGATAGCCAATCCAATACTATAGTTCATTCTATCTGTAATCTTGGTCTTGGGTGTTCTTGTGGTATTCATTGTGGCTGTTCCCTTTTAGTCTTGGGTGTATCCAATACTTGTGGTATTCACTGTGGCTGTTACCTTTTAGTTAATCTTAGTCTCTTGGGTGTACCAATGCTTGTGGTAGTAGTGATGCATTAACTGTGGGTTGTGGTGCCTGGCTAGGGGGTGTTGGTGGTATTATGTCAGGGAATGAAGGTGAGTGTTCTTTCCCTGACAGGGTTGCAGAGAGGTTTAAATACCCTTGCAATCCCGCCCTTACAAGAAAGGTGATGAATGTATAGACAATTGAGAAGATGAATAGGTGTTGATGAGTTTATTGTGATGTGATTAGAAGATATGTGTTTATGAGTCTATTGTAATGTGATGAACAAGTCATTGTAGCATGTTTATTAATATTAGCCATTAGGGCTTCTTAGTGTTTGATATTCCCAGTTTCTCAGAGCTGTCTTCAGCCAGTTAGGGCTGCTGGGACCTGACATCACCCTCTTCCGAAGAGTTTGGTAGGTCATTTTCTTGAGCTTGGTCAGGCCACGCTTGCCGGGACAGGCCATCTGCATTGCCGTTCTTGGCTCCAGATCTGTATCTTGTAGAGAATTTGTATGGCTGCAATAGGAGGGCCCATTGCATCAGCCGTCCATTGAGATGCTTTGAGGTGTATAGGTAGGAGAGGGCCTTGTGGTCTGTCTCAACTGAGAATTCCTGTCCAATAAGGTACACTCCAAAATGTTGGATGGATTTCACCATGGCTAGACACTTCAACTCCATCGCCGAGTACCTGGCTTCTGCCGGGCGCAATTTCCTTGAGAAGAAACCAACGGGTAGCTCTTCCTCCTCCCACACTACACTGAGGACACCAGCAATTCCTCGAGCAGAAGCATCGGTCTGTAACAAGAACTTATCACAGGGAGTAAGGATAGTGAGAGTGGACATAACATAGAGAGAGTTACATAAATAGTTAAATTCGACATGCATACTATCTGTCCAAACAACTTCATTTGGAGCTGCTTTTCGTGTGGCTGATGTCAGACCCAGAAAGGCTTGCACGTCATGTTTAGTGACAGGTTTAATATATTGTTTGATTGCTGCCACCCTGCAGTCTGGCGCTGAGACTGTTCCATGACCAACAGTGTGTCCTAAGAATGTCAATGATGATGCACCCCATTGGCATTTTGCCGGTTTTGCCGTCAACCCAAATTTCTGTAACTGTGCTAGCACCTGCGTGATGTGAGCAACATGATCCTTCCAGGATTGACTAAACACAATGATGTCATCCATGTAGGCTCCTGCTAATTCCTGCATGCCATCCACTACCCGATCCATCATGCGCTGGAATGATGCAGGGGCATTCCGCAATCCAAAGGGCATGACTGTGAATTGGTACTTCCCCCAGGGAGTACAAAATGCTGACTTCTCCTGGTCCTCTTTGGCCAGGGGAATCTGGTAAAACCCTTTGTTCAGGTCTAACTTAGATAAATAACAAGCTTCTCCCAGTTGGGCAATCATGTCATCCACCCGGGGCATCAAGTAGGGGTCTGGTTGTGTGATGTTATTAATACCCCTGAAGTCTATGCACAACCTAACAGATCAATCTGGCTTCCTAACTGGTACCATGGGAGAGGACCAAGGACTGAGAGAAGGTTTGAGAATGTCCGCCTCAGCAAGAGAACGGACCTCCTCCCGCAGCTGGTCCTTCCATGGTGGGGCCAACGTGTATGGGCCAGTTCTTAAGGGCTGAGCCATGCCAGTGTTGATGGAGTCAGTGGCAAATGTCCTTGGCTCTACCTGGTTCCACACACAACACATCCTTGTATTGGCCTATGACCTTGTCAAGTTGGGTTTTCTGGTCATGATCAAGGGTGGATGAGGTTAGCATAATCCCATCTTCCCGAGGTTCTTCCACCTCCTCCCCAACAACCACCAAGTGTAACACCGAGGCATCTGGGCTGTTCCACTCCTTCACATGCCGGGTAATCTCAAATCGACTCTCCCATACATCATCTAGCTTGCCACTAATGTCTGGTATCCTTACCAATACCAGGCTATTCTCCTCAAATTCTCTTTCCTTGGCCTTTTTGTCGTAAGAGGTCTTCATTTTTTCCTTGGCAACCTTCTCACGGCCACTCACAACCATTTGAATTTCTGCCAACCTTTCTCCTAAATCATTCACCCAGTCCACTACACTAAACTCCGCTACTTCCCCGGTAAACCATCCCTCCTTGAGCACATCGAGGGGGTCCCTGATTGGCCTCCCAAACACTACTTGAAATGGGGAGAACCCAGTATATTGGAGTGGGGGGGGGGGGGGGGGGGGGGGGGGGTGTTTCTACAAGCATAAAGGAAATATTTCAGGATTTTGTCCCATTCAGTACACTTGAGCGACCCGTGCCATCTCTCTAAACAACCATCGGTTTGGGGATGGTAGGGAGCGGTTTTTTAAATGTTTTATGTCGAGCAATCAGCACAATTCCTGGGTCACTTTTCCCATAAACACTGATCCCTGGTCAGTTAGTATTTCTGCTGGGATCCCAGTCCGGGAGAATATCTCTACCATGCTTTCTGCCACTGTCAGGGCATCTATTCTTCTTAGTGGTATAGCTTCTAGGTACTTAGCACCGAGACATATGCAAGTCAGGATGTAGCGGTTTCCAGACTTTGCCTTGGTTAATGGTCCCACCAAGTCAAAAGCCAGTCTAGTAAACGGGACTGAAATCACTGGCAATGGAAAAAGGGGTGCTTTGTGATGTGGTTTCTTCCCTGCCTTCTGGCATTCAAGGCAGGACCTACACCATTGTTTTACATCTCTAGATATTGGCCAAGTGAACTGGCGTCGGAGGGCAGCCAGGGTTTTTCTGTGGGAAAAGTGTCCCCCTGGCTTACTAGAATGGGCCAACTTCAGAATCTCTTTCTGTCTAGGAGTGGGAGATACTATTCTGTCACATTCCTGCCCTCCTTCAATCTCTTGCCTATGGGCTAACACACCATCTTTCCGAAAATAACCTAGCTCATCTTTATCAGCAAGGGATCTGAGACTAGCTAGGGACTCATCTGTCTCCTGCTGGGCTATGAGGTTATCTCGGTCGTGGGAAGGGTATGTCTATTGGTGTAGCATCCTGTACGGTCTGAACATCTTCCCCAACACATGCCTCTGAGCTAAACAAATCATCTGCAAAATCAAATAGGTGACCATCTGATTCCTCGCTTAGTGCTACGTCAGCTCTGCTGTATCTTTAGCTGACTGCTCTCTGGTTGCAACCTGCTGTTTTTCCGTCTGCCCCTTCCTCACTCATTCTCTCTTTCTTTTGCTCTTTCTCCAGCTGCAATAAATAGTCAAGGTACCCTACATCTAACCCTAAGAGAACCTCTTCAGGAGCCTTGTCAACAACTGCTACCACATGATGGATTTGATAGCAGCCAAAAGTAATCCACGCCCTAGCTAGGTGACTCAGCACAGTACTGCCATCAAACTTGGTCAAGGTAACATTTGTACCAATGTAATCACTGGGCTCTACTAGCTTTGCGTCTACCACAGTTTGCCCAGCTCCCGTATCTATTCTCATCTGGCATTTTTCCTTACCAAGTTTTCCTGCTACATACAAACAGGGTTGTCTGATGGGCACAACCACCAACCCTATAGGGACATTGTTGGTGTAACATTGTCCTGAACTAAGGAATCATGCTGACTTATTTCTGTGGCCAACCCAATGTTCACTCTGGATGGGCAGTCTGGTCGTTTATGGCTCTTTTTTCCACATAGAAAACAGGTAGGAACGAACACTTTTTCCATACCCAGCTGTTGTCTTTGACCGACTTGACCTGCTGTGTCTGTCTGGGTTTGGTTGCTGTATTGTTGCTACCATGGTGAGAGGATTTCTTTGACTATTCATCTCGTTTTTCATTGGCATAGGGTCCACGTTGTCCATCATCATAACGAGTCCAAGGCCTTGACTGGTAATGCCTCCTCTGTCTCGTGGCTTGATGCTCCTCTAGAATGTTAGCCGCCTCAAGGAGTGACTTTGGCGCTTTGTTTCTGACATACTCAGCATCACCTGGGGAGCATAATGACAAAAGTTTTGCTACATCTAAAACCAGAACATACTCATCAGCTGAGGTGCAGTCGTCTGTCATGCACTTCGCCATGCTTTCGATGTTTCTCGCAGCATCCTGCCATGTTTCGGTTGTCCCACGCTGGAACACCCAGAACTCCCTCGTCCATCGATCTCTGGAGAGTCCCATTGCATTAAGGAGAGCATCTTTCAAGGAGGAGTAGACTCCTGCTGCCGTTCTAGGGACATTGTTGGTATAGGCCGAGAGCGCTTTCCCTGAAAGAATAGGGATGAGCCTGCTCGGCCACTCAATCTGGGGTATGCCTGCATCAGCCATGACATCCTCAAACCTCCTGAGATAGGAGATGGGGTGGTTGCTGTCATTCCATGGGGCAATTTTATCCGCCAGTTTGGTTCTATAATCCTTCTGCCGCTTATGCTCCTCGTGCTCCGCCCGTTTATCTAGGAGTAAGAGTTCGTGTTTTTTCCTGCTCTCCTCTTGTTCCCTCATCATGTTGACCATCTCCAGTCTCCTCTTGGTTTCCTGCCATTCTCTTCGTTCCTCCTGTTCAAGTTCTTCTTGTCTCCTGCTCTCATCTCTCCTCTCCGTGAACTCCAGTATCATTTTCCACTGTTCTGTCAGTCCCGAAGTTGTTTGTCTTGGCTTCTGGTGATGGGCTGGTGACCTAATGCTCCAGACTCACTGTCCTCCATTCTACTAAAATAATCAGCGCGCAACTTCACTGCAGCAATATATCAACAAGTATGCAACAATATTGCATTAACACAACAATATGCAACAATATAGCAATATAACACAACAATAATATAGTATAACACGCGGAATACGCGCTAGCAACTCAACAACCACAAGAACTTTGCCAACCACTAGCTGAAGCTCTTTCTGTGATGAGAGTTCTCTTATCAACAATAGTAGCGAATAATCGATGTCCAAGTCTAACACCGCTGCCAACAGATGTTAAAGCCCCAGCCACCCAGGCACAACAATGAGAACAGTATACCAACTATACTCTCCAGCAGGTATTGTTCTCCGGTAATGCTGCCACCAGAGTTCCA